>JALIZH010006413.1:0-95674 GCA_030522465.1 Rhipicephalus appendiculatus | reverse complement strand
ACTCGCATGAGACACGAGTCAAAATCATTTTACCCAAGACCGTCACAGATAAGAAACCTTACCAACGCCTCGGTCACGCCTCAGGCGTGCCCAGACGTATGCCCTTGCTTCGTGAACTTTCACTTGAAGCTGTAGATTGCGCAAGAAAAAACAGCCGTGTTTCCTTTAACTTTCTTCTGCCGATCGCCCACAGCTTTCTCTCTTAAGTCACTTTTCTTCTGTGCACTCAATCTGCCGCTGTACTCAGCCGGCGAAGAAGCCAGCTTTCCCATGCTTCCTCGTATAGGTGGTGACCCCCCGCTGCAAGCCTCCCCACGCTCCATATTGGAGCACCTATTGGGCGTCTAAAAACGCAGCGTCCAGCGGCGCCCGTGCGAGGGCATATCCCCGAACGAGCAGCAGGTGGTTGGTGCGGACTCTTGTGCGCGCAGATGAGACGGCGCCGTAAAAACGGGGGACCCTCCTCCCCTCCAGTCCCAGCACAAATCTCGCCACCGACCCGACGTCCTATGCGTCCTATACTAACGCTTTCGGACGCCCCTCAAGGTGTCGGAGGAGGCCAGGAGCATTTAGGCCCGTCCACGACAAACAATATGTGCCGTGCTTCTTGGGGAGACCGAAGGGAGCCCGCAGATAACGCGCCGCGGGGGAACCCACACTAGCCCCAGGGCTTATAGGTCTGCATTCTTTGGTCTCTGTTTTCTGTTCTCCTTACTTCTATAACGGGCTCCACTATACGGCAGTGGTTGCGCACTCACGTACAGATTTTTTTCTTTGGCGGTTTTCGTTAACGGGACCCATCGTATTTAGCGCAGACAGCAAGCGAGGTGCACGCTGTTACCTGTTTGCTTTAATGCAGATTGGATAGGTATAAGCGGGAAGCCACCGCGCGTGCTTCGAGCCAGGCCATGACAACAGGCGAACGAGGAAGAGAGGTTGCCGTTACAGGTGATTGAAAGAAGTAGTCAAGTCTCCTGGAGGGGGGAGTGCGGTGCAATGATGTAAGACTTCTCTTGTATTTCTCGGTTTCGCGTTCATTGACCTTCGCGGTCGGCTGAACGCTGAAGACGCACTTTCGGCAGTGACTTCGCGGAAGAAACCTTCCGGGCAGATCTGCACACGTGATTGCGTGATGCCTGGGGGGCTTTGTAGGGTGTCTGTGGGTTGGCTTGCCGCCGCCTTCCTATTTCGCGCTACCCGCGGTGTATAATGGTTTGTCCAGTTGACTTATCTCACAATGCTTTATTTTAATTTTTACCTGACTCTCGGCTGAGTATGTCTGAACAAGGGGGGGCCACTGGAGCCGACGTTTCGGCAAGTGGTGTTGTCTTTCCCAAGGCAGTGGTTGCACGTATACGCATACATGCATGCAACTATGCAAGTTTATTGTTTATAGACTTCGGTGGGTCACCACATACCTTCTGGTCTTGCATGAAGAACTTTTCAACTGTTCGTGTTCTTTGGCGGTGTACAATACTTCTATACATTCTCTGAAGACATATTGTACGCCAGTGGATGAACATCATCCAGTACCGCACGAAGAATGCACCGTATTTAGTTTACGTCAACAATAAAACCAATAGTTGATCTGCGCAAGTTACGACTGTTTATTTCCCAGACAGCCTGACCCGAATGCGTAGAAGATGCGCTCGCATACGCAGTTGTGTCAATCGCAGAGACGCTCATCCCAAACAAAAGGCTTATAATTATGTGAGGGCGGTGAAAGGCTCTTTTTTTTTTTGTTGTTGTTGTTGTTGTTGTTGTTGTTAACTGTGTCACCTAATATTTCAGTCAACGAGTTTATACATATGGGAAAAAAAATCGCTAAATTATCAGGATTTTACGTTCCCTTGTCGTACCAGCATGCTGCTTCCTTTCAAAGGAATGGACTCAATCAGCGTTTTTTCTTGTGCATCTGTCATCGCGGTGCTTAAAATAGGAGCGCGAACTTTCCTTCACATATCTTTAGATACCCATGTAATGAAAAAGACGTCTTAAAATTGCGCCCCTTCAAAAGAAGCTCGGCCACACGTCCCACCTTTTGTTATGGTGCTCGCATAAGGAAAAGTGTCTCCTACACGCAAAACACGCGTAATTACTTCCTCGCAACTCGTCGAAAATTAGTAGGTGGTACAGGCCGCCATATGGAGACGAAGCAGAAAGAAACGTAAAGAAAAAAAGAGGCAAAAAGTGTGTAATTATAGAATATTGACTGACACATCATTACCTCGCAAGCTCTCTATATTTATTCGCAGGACACATAATATGCTTCTCCTACACAATTATTCCACTGCAAAGTTTGTATTCTGATATATGCATCCAACAAATAGACAACCCCTATGACAGAATAGCGTTCAATCGCGTGTCGATAGAAATACGGATATTGCAGTATCGCTTAACAAGTCTACATTAACGTGTAAACATGCCTGCCCAACCGTGCACAATTTCGTGTATGGTCGTGAAGGAGGCAGTGAAAAACGGGGGACACAGAACGGGTGTATAAAGGACAACAGCGTTCACTTTCACACCATATTCGACTCTTCCCCTCAATGCATCCTCCTCTTCGCCTCTTCCTCACAATGCTGCCGGCGCATACGTCGATCATGTTTGTTTTGGAAAACGCACCTGGCGCCTTCTCCCCTTAACCACATCGCTAAAAGCGATCGCAACCCTTTCGGGGGGCGAGAGAACGAAAGTGATGCCCTCCTGTTTCTTCCGCCGTCAGCACACGCAGCGCACTTAACATAGAGCCACGCGCTCGCTCCATCGCCAAAGGCTCGTCTCTCAATGGTCTCTCTACACTGACGGGCAGGTGAAAGAAAAGTGCGCACGTTTGAAGCAGGTTGTCAAAGGGTTTCTTCTCACGCGCACTTGTAAGTTTATTGGTTTCTTCAGCCTTCGTGAAAGGCTGCAACCGATAACCGGTTTCGAGATGCTACCTCCTCCTATACGATGTGGTTGAACGGATTGTCTCTGTTGAGGGCCTTTTTCCGATAGGCACGCCCTTCGCACGTGCCTATGTATAGAGGTTGCTCTGTAGCTTTATGTACGTGTCTGAAAGCGCGTGTATGTACGCGCTGTGTCAGCTGTCACGCCTCTGAGTAAAACAAGTAAAATAAAGCTATCCAGTAGCACCGTTCGTGCTCTTCGCTCTCTTTTTCCCGAGCACACGAACGGCATTGAATATCAAAGTCGCTTGAACGTGGCGTGTGTGTCGGATGGAGCTGACAGGAGCCACGGCACGTGCTTTTGAAAATGAATAAAGAAAAATAACAGAAGCCACAGGCACAGACGAAAGGAAGTTTTCGAACGGCGATGAACGCTTTAAGTTATGCTGGGCTGCATTCACCGTGGCCTCCCAAGGCAAGCGTGTCAGTGACAGCGAGCTATTTCATTGAGCGTGGCGGCTGCGAGAAAATGTCGATCTTCGGGCATGGCTGTACTTGATCGTTGTGAAATCAAGTTGGCTCAAAAACCGCGGTCAAAACACTTGAGAGAGAGAGATGAAGACGAAGGGCGGGAGGTTAACCAGATACTAGCATCCGGTTTGCTACCCAGCACAGGGGAGGGGGCAATAGGGGCAAGAAAGAGGGTGTAGAGAGAGAGAGAGAAGAAAAAAAAATTATAGGAAAAACATGCACGCACACGCAGGATAAAAAAAAACGACGCGCGCAGGAAGGGCGTTCTGGCTAAAGTCGTTCAGAAAGGCCGGTCGATCGCAAAAGTCGCAGTAGCGCTTGCAGGGCCTTCTTCTGTGACGTCGCGTCCTGTCGATGGCTTAAAATCCTTTCTTCCGACAAAGGTCGGTCATCTAACTTGTTGAGCGCGTTGCAAAGGCATAGTCACTGTGCCCTATACTGTAGGCAATCGCAAAAGATATGTGCAATTGTCTCCTCATTGCCACAGTAGTCACAGGCTGCGGTGTCGGCCATCCCAATACGGAAAGCATACGCGTTGGTAAACGCAACGCCCAACCACAGCCTACACAGAAGGGTCGCGTCTGCTCGGCGAAGCCCTCGATGGGACTTGAAGACATAACGTAGGGTCAAATGAGTGCAGTCGGGCATGCTTGAAGTGCGGCTCATTCCACTGTGACGTGGTACGTAGACGAGCAAACAAGCGGAGGTTCCGTGCAGCGTCGTTCCTAGAAAGCGGTAGTAGTACCTCACGGTCTTCTCCGTGGGCTGAGCGGGCAGCTTGATCGGCCCGTTCATTGCCAATGATTCCGCAGTGACTGGGTAACCACTGAAAAGTGATTTGATGTCCTTTCTCAGTCAGGTGGTGTATAAGCTCCGCTGTCTCCAATATCAGCTGCTCATGCGGTCCGCGGCGTAAGGTTGACAGCAGAGACTGCAGTGCCGCCTTTGAGTCGCAGAAAATGGTCCACTTGTGTGTTGGTTGGTCAGTGACGAAGTGTAACGCGGTACGAAGGGCTGCCACTTCTGCTGCCGTCGATGATGTTGCGTGGGATGTCTTGAATTTGATCATCGTATCCAACCTCGGAATCACGACTGCTCCGGTTGAGCTGTTTGGCAGGGCGGATCCGTCAGTGTAGATATGTATGGAGTCTTGGTATTTTTCAAACAAGAGAAATAAAGCGAGCTGCTTAAGTGCCGGTGACGACAAATCCGTTTTTTTCTGGACGCCAGGTATTGTAATGATGATATTTGGTTGAGTGAGGCACCATGGAGGAGTCGGGTGTCTGGCAGCAGGAGTGAAGGAAGTTGGTATCGATTCACCATGCGCGATCACTGTTTGGCAGTAAGACGTCCGTGGACGGTCCCCTGTTAGGGAGGCACTTGACTAAAAAAAATATGCCATATGCCATGGTGTTAGTGAAAGAACATAGCAGGGAAATTTATTCTCACCAAACACGGCTGCATTTACGAGAAACCGTGTCCTGTTTGGTTATGCTATTTGTAAAGTGTAGTTTATGTCAACTGACTTGCTGTCAGGAATGCGCTCCAGAAAATTGCACTTCACTACGTCACGGCTTTCGGTGGCCCTCCGTGCGGTTGCAATTTCGAGGGTCGTGTTAATTATATAAAGCGAGCCAAACGACGATACACTTGCCAGAAGCTATTGTTTCTGATATTGAATACGTGCTGTCTGCCTGATCTATGGTATACCAAGATAGCGCACAGATACGGAGCCATCGCAATTGTCTTTTCATGTGGTGCAAGGGGGGGGGGGGGGGCTCTTAATCTCTGTTTCATAGTCTCGATTTTCTTGTCACAAGTGGTACTTTTTATGAGAATTACAACCTAATTAACAATTCCATGCTGCGATCTACTACTTCATACTTCTTTCTGCTCGCGCATACTCATCAAATGACAGCAATTGGAAGACACCACTTCCAGTGACGTTCGTGGGTTTTGGCGAATGCAAACGAATTGCGCAGAAATAGGCAGGCTGGGGAAAGCTTCTAGCAAATTCGCGTACCTGCCGACCTTTGTAGGGCACATAGTAATGAAGCCCAGTTCACTTGGGCGTAGACAATACTAGATTTCCTCCCGTGTTAATTACAACCACGGTACACAGACAACTGAATGATAGAATGTCCCGTGACGCGTAGGTCATCGCGGACAAGTGGCGATTTCGTACACACGGTACGAATCCAGTATAAGGCGGGCGCTATCGTTTCCTGCTTTTGTTTCAGCGATCAACGCGCGCAGCGTGTTCGCGAGATTAGGCGACCCAGCAGTTTATTTTGGCCGCCAGTTCCGGCACGGTCGCGCGCGATCCAAGCCCGTATCGCCGATCTCTTGTATCTTAAGTGCCGCTTGCAGGCGCCCTTACCGCAGGAATAAGTACAAACAAAACGCGATGAAAGGTCTTCCGGCATCCACGTGGCTGGGAAGTCGCCGATAGGAACAAGTGCGTGGCCTCCCACCACTTGTTTATCTCTCTGTCACTCTTTGTATTTCTTGATAGCAATAAATAAGAGTACAAGGATCGAGCGATGGCATTAAAATACATATGTCTAGCAGTTATTCTCGCACCAGCACCGCTGCCACCACCACACCGCTTCTGACTTTTGGAACCATGCTTAATGTTATTTACAGAACTTCTAAATATATCGTGAAACTGAAGGTGGACAGAATACACTGGTCATCCAATACAAAACGAGCCGGAGTGTGCGAAAGTAGACTACCGGTGAAACGCCGTAAGTGCATTAGCGCTTCCACGCCCTTGAATTCTGCAGTGTGACGGTAAAGGGGCCCTGCAACACTTCAGCATGGTCAGAAAACTCTGCAGATCGATAGTCGAGGCTGCGAATGGTCATTGAATTTAGCATGTCAGCCTGCCTCCCCGGGCGACGTGCTGTACTATATGGCCGTCGGGATGAAGCTATCCCACTTTTGGATAAATATTGTGTTCACTTGCCTGCGGTCGACACATCGAAATATTCGGCAAATACTCGAAGACTATTAAGATTTACATAGTGGCTGTTCGACTGAAAGACCGTATTGTACATAGACAAAAAAATAATAAAAATTCCTATATTTGAACGCTATTCGGTTCGATATTCAAAATTTTCGATGATTAGGTTACCTCTGAAACAAGCGTTCAGTTCCTGAATCAGAAATAATATCGGGTTCCCGATGCCCCGGAAGTTTGTTCCAGAGCAAATTCAAAAGCAAGGCTACATGCAAAAACACACGTGTGCGCAATGCTCTGGGTGCGTTGAACGCTCGATGGTTAAAAATTGACCTGGACATTTCTGCTAAGAATATCCCCGATAATCCGATGGGCAATTTAAGAATCTTAAGTACAAGAAACAATAAGTACCAGCTATATCTGTATACCGTCCTTCTAACTTAGAATTCTATTCATTCCTTCAAAAAATTTTCTTGACTTATTTGTTCGCAATAAAATGTTTTTTTTTTGTTTTTATTCACGCATAGCAGAACTGTCGTGATAGTAGCGCATAAGTATTTAACCATACAATAACAAAACTCCATCATTGCTCGGGTTACCGCGTAAATCTCGTGTTCATTGCTACGTTTCATAGGGACACGGCATCTGCACTGAAGTATAGAAAGTTGCGCAAGGCACATGTCCCCAACTATTATTATCTTATTTATTGGTATAGTTTCCGAGTATCGCTAGCCGTAGCTTTGCCAGTTAAAACTGAACTAAATGCTACCTTAATGACTGTGACAGTTTTAGGGCGCTTTTACAGTAGTGTGCCATAAAAAGAAGGTTTCGCTCACTTCGTATTTGAACATTTTAATTATGCTCTACTGCAAGACCTTAAAACTGAATATTGACCACGAATTAAGAAAAAAAAGACGTTTCGGTTCCATCATGGCAACCTTGTTCAATATAAAAAGGGATGAAAAGTGAGTCCGCTTATGAACGTAGAAAAAAAGTGACGTACGCATCACACACACGTGTGGAAACTTTCATCCTTGCTTTTGAAGGTGCCATCGGTTGTCTCGATTATCAGCGACTTAAGGGGAAGTCGCGGAGCCAAATTCCTTTCCTTGTCGATGATATCTGCATTGGTCTCTACGATTACATAGATAGTCGTTTCTGTGCGTTCGGCTGACGCGTTGGACGGAACGTTCTTTTTTTTTTTATCACATCATAGCTGTGGTATTTCACTATGTGGTCGAAATTTCTCGTTTCGACCGCCTAAATTTGATCGAAATTGGCTCAAGGGATGCTGTAAGTCAATACCTGGACAGTTCTTACATGCAGAAGTTAAATGGCAGCTCTATGATTGTCGTTTTTCAACAAAATAAAAACTGGGCATGCTTATTTTGAGAGAAGTTCTAAATTTCACGAAGTAATCACAAGTCTGATTTACAAAAAAAAAATAGTAAATGATAATTTGCTAATGCAGTTGCATGTCTCTCTAGGAGGATGAACTTGGGTCAGTTGGCTCAATTTGTTCTATAGCGAAGACAAAAGGACGGCAACTGGAAGGTATGCGTTCCACAGCGATGCGCAGCTGCATCCTGAACTATTTCTTGCGCAAAAATTTCTTGGACAAAGGACGAAACATACACGGACAGGCGCAAACATCCAACTGAATTTATTATCAAGGAGAGACATACGTATATATGTGTGTGACAGAACTAAAGAGCCAATGAACACAGGTGCGCAGTGTACTAGCGCGCATCAACTAATCACTCCCCCAGATGCTTCATCGTTCAACCTCTTGTAATGTTTTTCTCGAAGGCTCTGTCTCAGGATCCCAAGTCTGGTGTGCGGGCGCTTGTCACGAACACATTACACAAAGTGGCTCACTGTTAACGGGCGCTGGTAATGGTTTGGTAGTTAAACAAATGAGTTGTTCAACTGATTCACAATTGACGGTTCTTCTGTTGACACTAAACTGTACGCAAGACGTCTGTATGCTGGACACGGCAGGGACAGCTCTTCCTATTTTTGCCTTGTGAAAGCAGCCTGCACGGAAGAGCCTAAGCCTAAGCTCTTTCAGACAAAAGTCATTTTTTTAACATATGGCAGCGACTGCACGAGGTCACGGAAACCTGCTGCGATAGCTACTGTCGCTACCACGTTACTTCGGTAGTCATCTTCATGATTGTGTTGGCATTCGTACATGCAGTTCCGAGCAACTTGCCACCAACTTCTGAATAGCGCTATAAAAATGGATGTTGATATGTTCTTTTTTATGAACACCTCTGAAGTTTATTAACTTGCACGAATACGATCATCATACGGCTCTGAAGCACGCCAATACCACTGTAACTCAGACTTGTCGCTTTGTTCGGGAAAGTAGTAAAGACTGGACATAATCCTCCACTGGCGCACCGCACTTTATTTCTCGTTGACCTTAGGCCTACATAAGTTACCGTCCCTATTTTACGACGTCGTTCTAAAGTGTGATCTACGGACGCGTAAAACAACCCGCGCAGCAAAACCCACGCAAAACCCACGCGAATTCGAGCTCACAGGTGTTTGTTCCAGCTCTAAAAACACCATACACAGCGTGAAATATATTTCTTGCCACCATTGCAATGTTACGTACCACGTGATATAAGTTTCATGTGCGGCGACAGAACCTTGCAAGCTTGGATCTGCCCTTCAGCGTTCGCTTCATGGTGAAACAGGCATGTGAGCGGGGAAGCCACCCATACAACATCAGAAAGCATAAGAAGCTCGGCGTTCTAGGTATCGCTTTCTTTTTTTCCTGAGAGGAGGTGCGCACGCTCTTAGAACAGCGTTCGCTATGGTGAAGCGTGGTAACGAGCCGGTAGCACGCGACCGCCTCGTTGCCCTAACGGGGCAGGGAAGCGGAGCATCTTATCAGATCGAGGGCATCTGGCAGACGCGCCCTCACATGCCGCCTCCGATGAGAAGCCGCGAGTCTTCAGTCTTCGGCGATGAAATGTGCACGTGTGCTTGTTTCGCGGAGGGAATCAGACCTGGGCCAAAGTAAGGCCTGGGCTTTGAACGCCCTGCTCGCCAAGATGCTCCCTCCTGGCCTTGAACAACAGAACTTTTCACCCAGCAGAGCAGAAGAGGCGTGAGACACATCATATTCATTGTATATGCGGACTAGAAGCATGCCATCAGACAATCTTAAATCGCAAGATAAGGGCCGGTGTTTCACAACTCAAAACCAGTCGCGCGTAAAGATTTGTCAGAGTGCGTGTGAGATCATGTGTGTATGTGGCGGAGAGGGGACTGGATGCATGCGTTCACGCGTGTTTGTACGTGCAACTGTGACTCTGTGTTGCTGTGTATAACATACGAGTTGACCAGTGTGAAAAGCGATATATGAAGTACTGCTTCCTAGGGGGACAAAGAGGAAAGTGATTTAAGCTGTGATAACGTTTAGCGTGGGTGAGAGGCGGGAGGGAGGGTTTTAAGGAAATGAGACGAACTAAACTAGGAGAAAATAGGACGAAGTGCACGAAAAACCTATCACGCAGAACTCATATTTTAAAAAGACTACTAACACTTGGATCGCTATCAGTCATTTCTGTTGATGAAAGCACAGGCAAATCGTGCATTTATGGCGTGAAGATGGAAATGATAACGTTAACCATATATGCACAGGGTATAGAAGTTACACTGCCAGCTTGCGTTCCTCTGCTTGGACATAAGAGATAGCACGTTTGAAGAAGATAGATCGCGCTATTCAGGGACAACCCGTCACGGAAGAGGAACAAAACGGATAATCGTCTTTACTTTTTGGAACAAAGCATCAATGAAATCATTTGTTTAGGCTTTTCTCGCGGAAAGTAACTCAGAAACCCACTGCATATTTAACCTATAATTCAGTTTGTTTGTTTGTTTGTTTGTTTGTTTGTTTGCTTGTTTGCTTGTTTGCTTGTTTGTTTGCTTGCTTGTTTGTTTGCTTGCTTGCTTGTTTGTTTGCTTGTTTGCTTGTTTGTTTGTTTGTTTGTTTGTTTCTTTGTTTGTTTGTTTTTGTCATTTTGGTAAGGTCAAGCAAGATATAAAAACGAGGCACCCGTCGATCGTTTGAAGTACCGTTACGAAATGCTAGACATAATTATAATTTCCGACGTATTTATATCAAATCATTTGGACAAGTTTCCAATGCGAGAGTCAACACTGTAGTTTATTCCAGGTCTCCCTTCTCAGCTTTCTATCTTTTTTTTTCCATTATAACCTGGTGATTTGTCTAAGTGACTCAAACATGTGCCGGCCATTTTGTTTAGCTCTCCGTATCTTCCCTCCATAGGTTATATAGCCTGTATATGAAAACAGTCCAACTCATTTCGAATGTGTCTGCACATGAATGGCCTATGCCTGTAACGTTAGCTTCTCCTCAGTAATAATAATTATGCAGGAAAACCCCCTCCCCCTTTGTCCCTCTCACGTTTTGTTAGGTATATCGGTTGATAATCGACAGGACGGTTATATTTCAACAGTAGCGTGATACGTACCTGTAATTAAGCAGTAAGCATGCTTAATTACTGAGGTACGAAAACCTGGTCCGCCTTGACCATTAGCACGACACTCACTAACGATTGCCTCAGCATTATATTTCTTACTACTTGACAGTCGGTAAAGAAGGATATTGAGTGTACTGTGCCATGTCAGTGCACGTTAAAGAACACCAGATGGTTGAAATTTCCGGAGCCCTCCACTACGGCGCCTCTCATAATCATATCATGGTTTTGGGACGTTAGACCCCAGATATTATTATATTATTAAGGATATTGACACACGTGCTCCTTTTCTTTCTATTTTCATGTTACCACCCCTTTACAATGTAACTGCTGCTTTGCGAAAAGCGTGCCCGAATGACTGGGAACTATCTAGATAACCTTGAAAATTTCCGATGAGATTACGTGCTCAACGCGAACATTAGAGTTAGTTCTGGAACTTGTGCGGCCGCTAGCTATAACGCTGGAATCTTCGATGATACACGTATAAAAGCCGACGCGCATGACCGTTTTTAATTTTGTCGACGGCCGACACTCTGTTCGCAGCTCTGAATGCACAGTGCGTATCGCTTGTAGTCTGTCTTTGCGTTCGTCGGGCGCAGGTTCACCCAAATAAAATGTTTCGTCTTAAAGCCGCCAAGTGCTGCCTTCTTCAACATCACAGCCACGCGACAATATGATGCCTCTTGGTGGGAACATGCTAACCTCAGGCTACATGTTGAAAGGCGATGATGACTAGATCAGGTGAAAAATGATGCTCAGAATGGCACATAGTTAATTAGCAACTCTTAGCGATCATAACAGAAATTTCGCAGTCTTCTTGTTCAACCAAGAACTGGTTCCGCTGTGATGTGGGATTGAAGGTCATTTCATGAGACTGTTTTTGTATCCTCATCAAGTGCCCTTGCTATAAGCTCACGACGACACTTACCGCAAAACGTGAACATATATCCGTTAACCACTGCAAACAACGTACAAGGACATCTCGGCTCTTGAACCGATAACGTGCCCCTATTCTTTCTACTCGCCGTGTTTGCTGGCTGTT
Organism: Rhipicephalus appendiculatus; assembly: GCA_030522465.1. Lineage (NCBI taxonomy): Eukaryota > Metazoa > Arthropoda > Arachnida > Ixodida > Ixodidae > Rhipicephalus > Rhipicephalus appendiculatus. The sequence continues at coordinate 83,734 of JALIZH010006413.1, read as the reverse complement.
TTGAGCGTATCTATAGACAGAAAAGCCACGTCACTTTTCACATAAACCCTAGCAGCCAGTCTTGACAAGAATTAACGGGGCAACTTTTGTCTTCTCCCGGATGAAAAAAACATCGCCTCCTAAAGGGGCTTACGACGTCTTGGTGGTCACACAGAGGCGGAGGCGTAGCTTTTCCGGTGGAAGGCATTTCGTTAATGCTCGTCCGGTCGTTACCTCTAAGACCGAACGGGCAATCTCACGTGGCTCGTATAGTCGCGACGCTGCTGCTAGGACGAGATAGCGATCGCCCCGAGCGGATCAGGAACGGAAGCGTGAGTTATCCCGGGAGAACACGAGCTCCTGGCCTCGTTTCTATACCCCCACCACTTTGTCAAGACTGCGGGTAAAGGAAGACTAAAACAGCGAGGTGAACCGACATGGAGATGTGCTCTTCTTGTTTTGTAAGGGGCGTTCTTAAACGCACTTACGTGGCCAGCCGAGCGCGCTGCATCGCGTGTTTTCTGAGTAGCAGGAGAACTCTCCGCGGTGCTACGCTGACACCACCTGTCTATAACAGCGCGTCTGAGGTTTTTTTTTAGCGATGTGGGGAACAACAACCGCCGATTGCGTGCCCGCCGGAGTAAAACCATTCATTAACGCGAAGGACGGAAAGTAGGCTAAACGAATTCCGTAACACGGGGGAGGGCAGGAAAGAGAGCGAGGGGATGATCATCTTACACGATCCGAGGTTCGAAAGTGACGGTCACGGAAACACGAGACTGGAGTAGCACGCGAACGGGCTTCGTGGGTGTCTACAAAGCAGTTGTTTCCTTATACGGTTTTGTATTTCGGCTAGCTTGATGTCTATCGTGTTTTATATTTTTTTCTGTTGCTACTGTTCGATACCTCAATGCTACACGGGTCATTAGTGAAAATGAAGGCTCGAAAGAGCACGGTTTCAGCGGACGTGGCTCTTTTTTCTTGACATTTACATCCCACTTTAGCTTCGTGAACCCAGAAAGCGTGACCTACATGGACCACTATCCGTTTTTATTATGGTGCAAGTAGTTCTGAAGCAGCAAGAAGTGTTATTGCTTCTGTAAGAAAAAAGATCGTAAGATAATCTGCAAGTACAGTGTTGGGAAAGTTGCTACTCTTTTCAAACATTTCAGAGAAGTTCCGCAAACCGTAGCAAATAGGGATGCATTTCTGATGCTATGATGTCAAAGCATAGATATACTACAGGCTGTCAAGTATTGCCTCTAGGATATATATCGCACACTAATCGCTAGTTTATGCAGTTTTTGCGTCTCCACTTTTATACCAAGCTTAATCCGAAACTATAAGCAAATAAACGTACAGTTTAGCCTAAGATAGTCGTGCCGATACTATGTTGTCAAGAAAGCAATCTTACGCTTCTAACAAGCCCTAATAAATTTAATTAGGTCTTTTCTTGAGTGTGTCTCGTTTTTTTTTCTGTCCCTCTCTTTCTGCACCCCCTTTCCAATCCAACCCCAGTTCAGGGTAGCAAACCGCATGCTAATATCTAATTAACCTTCCAGCCTTTCTCATAATGTCTGCCTATTTTTGATCAAAGGGTTTGAGTCAGCCCTATTAATTTGTACAGTCAATCGAAATAAATGTTCCGAAAGGCAGTGTCGTTATGCATAAACAGCCAGGCCCAACACCGCTTACAGCATCCGTATGACCTTGAACTTGAATACTAGCAAGAAAATATGTGAACGGGTTGTCGCTCATCTTTCCGCGGCTACTGCGCTTCCATTCCCCGCCACGTGTAGGCAGCCGCAAAGCATGGTGACAGGGGGCCACCTGCATACTGGTGAAAGTTGTCAATCTACAGATCTGTCGGGAATGGTGCTCTCAGGATAGTGGTTCCTGCATGCGGTCATATTTCCCAACGGCAGGACAAGCATCACTCGCCTTCGAAAGCTGCCGCTTTTTCGGTCATCTTTATACTTTCTCCGCGCTACAATCTCCCAGAAGCAGGCAGAATGCATCGATGCGTGTGTGTGTGTGTGTGTGGGGGGGGGGGGGGGAGTAAACCAGTCGGGAAAAACGCGTTTATCTTTGTAGTTCCAAGCAAACATGCGAAGCCGATTTCTTCCCCATTGGCAATGAAATCCCGTATGCTTGTCAAAGGATCAAACCTTGTGAGCCGCAGGCCACACTATTACGTGACGCTCAGAGATACGAAAGGCCGTTTAAATCAACTTCACCCCCGATAAAGACATCCCCAACTTTTCTTCACTCATCAAAACGAGACGAATGTGCAGAGTGAATTCCCGGAATATCTATGTTTTTCGTGATTTCTCTCTCTACCCCCGAGCACTTACATTTATGACAGCAGATGCTCGAACCCGAATGCGCTGATATTGGGGTGAATACGGAGAGGAGTGGCACTTTCCCCCCCATTTTCCTTTCAAGTCCCACATTTGCGCACAACATTGAGTGGTCGACATTCTTCTGAATCTGAAGCTCCGTTCGGACAGGCAAAGCCGTCACGACCTCTCAAGCCTGCACCGGAGACGTAAAATTAAACAAAGAAAATGTCGGATCAACCGAAGGAAAGATGAAATTCCGCGCCTTTTGGAGCAGTATAGGAGGAGCAGTACCAGAAGCAGACCCTTGCCCTTTTATTTCGCAGAAGCGGAGGGAGAGAGAGAACGAGGGTGCTGGCATCCGAGTGGCAATGCCACCACTGGCCTGCCACTGGACGCCCGCATCACGCGTGGCAGCTAGAGGACGCCATACGCCTTGCCATGCACTGTGCAGCCACAGCCGCCGCGTCACCAGCAAAGCACGGCATCTTCCAAGCTGACGGGGGCGGCTGCCTCGGCTCAGATCCCGCTCTGCGTGACCACTGCGCGTTTCGCTCTCACTGCTCTCTCTTTTCTTTTCATTTTTTTTTCTTTTTTTCACGCACCCGCGAAGGTCGGAAGGGCCGTGAAACGAAACGCGACGAAGACTCCGAAAACGGGAAAAGAGCAAGAAGGAAAAAAAAAGCGCCAAATAATCCGAGTGAAGTAAGGAGGTTTTTTTATCAGGTCGCCCGATCTACGAAGGGGCCCGGCCGCGGGATGGTTCTTTTGGGGAATACGGTGCCTCGAGCGCGCGCCCGCAGAGATGCTTATCGACGAAATGCACCTGGTGCTGTCGATGCCTTGCGGGCGCCTCGAGTGGTTCTCCTTCTTCTTGCTCTCCTTCCGGAACGGCGTGCACTGCCGGCGTCCGCAACAGGAGAGCACGCCGGCGGCGTGACTGTCGACGGCGACGCGCTGCCAGGTCCACAAAGAGGTGAAGAAGAGTCTAGTCCAGGGACGGGCGTCGCCCTTCCTTTCTTGAATCTTTACTTTTTCTTTCCGAGGATCTTTCAAACTGCGTCTTCTCTAGGTGCCACGACTACAGGCCGTATGCTCGTCGAAGACGAATTGGGAGTGCCTCCTCCGCACGCATCGCTGGTCACCGCAGTCGCGACAGCATTTTGAAGTGGCGGCATGGGAGGCCGCGGTGTCGCCAGACGCGAGCGTCGTTTCCGTGGCCTGTTGACAAGCGCATCTGGATAAGGATGAAGGAGCGCGGGAAGGTGCAGGAATGCTCGTTCATGGGACGATCACCGAGAGACGCGTTTCAAAGAACGATCGAGCGTTGCCGTGGAAGTCGCGGATGCTGCTCACGTTTCAATACAAGTTTCATTCGTTTAGGGATTTGTAGGATGCAATATAAGTTCTACGGGAAGCCTGCAAGATGGAGGAATGCTGAAAATTGTCACCCATTCAACTGTAGGAACGAAGTTCTGGCGTAACCTTGGCATAAGATTTTTTTCAAAAATAAAGTTCTCGGGAGAAGAAAAAAAATACTCACACAGTATCCTTACGCACTTTGCCTAAGACGACTCGAAGGCGAAATCTTCTTTTTTTATTTTCTCATTCGATTGTATTACCCCCCCCCCCCCCATCCTCCGCCACACACACACACACACACACACACACACACACACACACACACACACACACACACAAACAAACACACACACACACACACACACACACACACCTAAAGCTTTCAGCACACAATTTTGCTTTGCACGGTGTTTTTAGAAGGCTAAGTAAACACGTATTTCGCTGACAGTTTTACAGGACCCTCATAACTTTAAACCAGGCTACATGCATTTGCAGAGCTCAAAATAGCCCATAATTGTTCTCATCATTTGGACACCGTACCGAATGCGGAAGCATGCTTTTGTTGTTTCTGCGCTCAATTTTTACTGGCGCTTACAAGCACATAAAAACTGCCGTTCACCATCCTCTGCGACATATTACATGTGGAAAAGCAGGGCGAGTATTAGGAGACCATTCTGACACGACAGCGTCATTAGGAAGCAACCAATCATTAAAAAACTTAGCACTCTGAATCGTACATTGTCAAAAAGTAAAGAGTCAACAAAATGCATTGCCCAGAAAACGTGCACTCAGCCCTTTACATGCCTTTCAGCGGCCGCGGATCAGCTGCCTGCCGTCATGACGAATGTATCCTAACAGAACTTGTTGTCGGGCTAGTTGGTAATTCATTTTGATATAATGTTAATCGTGTGCAAAAATGGCACATTCACACACGCACGCTACCATACATTCACTCAACCAAGCTGTACGCATTTCGGTTGCGTCAATGTCTACGTGTGTGCATGGCCATTTTTGAGCTCGATTTTTTTTGTGTCAGAATGTATCGAGCGACACATCTCTTATGTCAGCGATATCTGCAGGCCTGCACAGAAGTGGTTCACTCATGCGAAATCAAGCTCAGGAAACAAATGGAACACCTGTGCTTACCTTTTGTCGTTAGCAGACCTGAAGAACTTCGCGGAATTGGAAATCCCGGGTTTAGAATACCACAGCCGCACACGACCCACGATGCCACCATCCATCTTCGTCTAATGCTTGACTTCGACCTCGTTTCCTACGTCTTCTGTTCCTTCAACCCCTCATGAAGCTTCAATGTCTTATCGTTCCCATCTTCACACTTGGCACGACAACCGGTCAAAGCAGATGACCAAGCATGATCCGACTTGTGATAACGCTGCGCAAGAGGCGAGGGTGAGGGCAGTCAAGCCCGGTGGACGCACGAAATCAAACCCTTTCCGCACTTCGTCCGATTCACTGTTCACGAGCAGAGAAATAAGAGAACAAATAATAAAAAAAAGAATCTACTTCACGTTATTATAAAAAAACAAGGGCGCGCGTAGCGTGTCTTCGTGTCCCGTAGCGATAATCGCCATATGGCTTGCTTGCATTTTCTTTCCCGAAGGATCGTCGCTCGCCACTTTACCATCAAGAATGCTATGTCACGCTAAAAGCGCGCATGGTGTACGTGTACTCAAGATACCCGGCGCACGGTGAGAACGCAATGACAGGCTCGCAAGACAGATGACGGTAATCGCTGCGAGACCGGAATTCTCTCTGAGCCCCAAGTATACGCCCTTCGGTTTTAAAAATTTTTTTAGGCAACCGCTAGGAGCCCGCATGTGTTTTGCAAACCAAAAGCTAGCCCTCGCTTTCAGGGGGTTGGTTGTGAACATCTTTAATACAATCCTAATTACTGAAATCCTGCTCCCGTCAACCCGTTTGTCACGTTGTCATCCAGCTATTCAACCCTAGTATGTCTATCAGACAAACGGGAAATTATCCCTGTTACAGAAAAGACAGGACAGCCAGACACGCTACCTACAACATTTACTTCTCGTGTCGCAAGTCAACTGTTTTATCAGACAAGTGTCTTTAATGAAGCGTAAGCTTTAGGTGCCTCATCGAAGGCGAAGTGTGAGCGTCGATGTCAACACAAGCTATTCAAAAAAAAAACGTCGTCATGTTTTGATGTCACAGGTCACCAAAATTTGTGATTCATCATGACGTCCCTGTGACGTCATGTGATGACGTCATCAAGTGACATCGGCGTTTGTTCAAAGGTGGGGCCGATCCTCGAGGCGCTGCAAAATCACGTATGTACATTCGGTGCAGAAAGCTGAAGAGGCGGGGTGAGGGGGGGATCAGTACAATTGACCGTGAAGAAAAAGAACGTGATTTTTCTTTCGAGTAGTGTTAGGCAAATGCATAAGTGACGGTGTGTGTTCTTGACATCCACGTCAATGTAACGAAAAAATTACTCACCTTCTAATTTTCTTTATTCTTTTCCTGCCCCTTCCCTTCCCTCTTGCAGAGGGTAGCAAATCAAATGCGGCCTGGCTATCCTCCCTGCCTTTCCTTTGCTTTTCTATATTTTCTCGAATAATCACAATGTTACCAACATGCCACCTGCAGGAGTTGTATACGCGCTCTCGTGCGAGTTTTGCAACAGGCGTACCCGCACTGCTGCGTGACAAATGCCCAAATTTATCTGCTCCCCCGCGGGCGCTCCGGCCGCACACATTTACCACACCGCGAGCACGCGTATATACCGCTCGAACAAACGGTGCCCAATTTAACTCTATCGGACGTGTAGATCGGACGCGAGCCGGAGTTCCGTTTGACACGCGCACTGAATCAACCTCGCTCGTGTGTTCACGCAAGACCACACAATCCGGCAGCGCAGGCCTGCCGATTTCCCAAGAAATAAAGAAATGGGAGTACACATCCGCCGCCCGGCCAGAGTAAGTTGCCACAGGGATAACAAGGAACGCTGTGACACTTCGCATCTATTTCAACCGCGGCCCGGCCAGGCGACCGCACGAGCTCGGTGGTCAAAAAGAACCGCAGTATATAGAAAGGCACTCGGCTCTTACCCCCAAGGACAACGAACGCGAAAGGGACAAGGTCAGATACACGCGCGATAGACATCATGACATTGCGTGTGTTAGTCGACCGTGGTCGACATGGTATCGGCAAAACCCTCCTTACTGACCCCCCCCTTCCCCACTTACTCCTCTGCATTATTATGTCGCAGCAAGGTCCCTTCCCTTTTCTTCGGCAAGCGAGTGATCAACTGGCGGACCACACAGTCAACAAACCACCCTCCGTGGACGTAGCGGAAAAAGAAACCGAACGAAGCCAAGCCTGGCCCATAGCATTGGATTCTCATGCGCGCGCAAGTGAAGGATATACACTTCACGGCCCCCTTCGGTAGTCGTGAAATGGCGGAAGTATCTGTACCGCAGAACGGAAGTCAGAAAGGGAAACGAGGGACGATTGTGGCCCGTCACCCGCTGCGAAGCCGATTCTCCAACGACGTCTTTGGGGCCAGCCAGTAAATTAGCCGGCCGTCCAGAAGGATTAAGCAGTTAGCTGCCCAGTCATCCTGAAAAAAGGAACGTTTCGGCCTTGTTCTCGTTTGGGACGAAAGAGTTTGTCCCTTCTCTGCAAACAAACACAGTGCAAGCATCCGCCCCGTTACGTGCGGTCGCCGAGCAAAGCATTCAAGCCTTTAACAAAACCGCGACCCGCGCTGATGTCCACTGACGTTTCGCAAATCAGATTAGATTCGAAATGTCGCTCTTTCTATTTTCTCGCCACCCACGGCTCTCTGGCTTTTTCCCAGTGAGTACTCTCCGATAGGATCGCCTCGATTTAAGCGGGGCGGCCTCCGTATCGGCGGAAATCTGAGCGCCGCATTCCAAGCGCTCGCGTGTGTGTAGTACGTGCACGACTCGCGGGCCGCTGTAATCGCCCAGGGGGATCGCGGCGGACGGCGGTCGCGACCGTGAAAAACACGCACAAAGCGAGACCGACTGCTCGGCCTTGCTCGCGAATTTTTCACGCCCGGTCTGAATTCTTCCTTTGTGTCCCGGGAGAAAAGTAATAATAGGCGCAGTAAACACCAGTAAGAAAGCGGGACTCTTGAAGCGAGAGGGGGGAACATTGTCATTTGCTTCCTGTTTGTTTGGCATGGTCCCTCTTTTCTGGTTAATTTTCTGTTTTCTTTCTTTTTTGTGTGTATTTTCTATAATATAGCTTAGTGAGAATTAACACCATAAAGGTAGAGCAAATACAATTTACATCACTTGTATTAGCATGTCATAGCCCTAAAATTCACAGATAAATCAAATATATATATGACAACACATCGCTTGAAGCTGTCTTAACATTTTACTATAAATAGAACTTTACAAAAGACACCTTAGTGTGATATTTAATGATGATGTGTGTATTCAGCAATGCAGCTTTGCAATTTCACCGTTATAAATTTCATTTCATTTCATTTCATTTATTGTACCCTCAGGGCCGAAGCATTACAGAGGGGAGTGTAACAAAGAGTATTACAATAAAGGTAAACATAAGAAATATAATGAACAAGAACATTACGTTCTACTAGACTCCCGTCCGCCTTGATTTCCAGCTACACAGTTCAGACATATCAGGTAATACTAAAATTATGTTACAAATACGTACTCGTTCGCATTCATTATGACATAAAAAATAGGCAGTAATTAAATAGCGGTTAATTCAGCGATCTACTATATATGGCTCGAATGGCTCCCGTGAAAGACTTCTTGCTCGTCATTCTAACGGTAACTTACCCAAATTATTTTTGTGCAAGTACCATTTATTTATCGATTGGAACCAGTGCCGAAACAACGCGCACCTTGTACAAAGCCAAACAGTGATCTTGGAATTGATTGATTGATTGATTGATTGATTGATTGATTGATTGATTGATTGATTGATTGATTGATTGATTGATTGATTGATTGATTGATTGATTGATTGATTGATTCTAACGACCATAACAAACTCATAGGCTTTGAAGTCTGGAGGTGGACTCCGTACTAATGTCGACCACCTAAGGTTTTAAACCCAGACAGAAACCATTACTCTGGAACTTTTCATATTCTACAGTAATGTGGCTGCTGCCAAAAGCGGCTGAGAATTCGAAACATGGTAGTGCTCGCAGCGAACGTGGAGCAGTGCACGTTCTCAACCATATCACTTGTTTATATGCCCACGCTCAATATCGGTAGAACAGAAGATAACACTTCTGGCTATGGCGCGAGGGCAATTCGCTGCTGGGCTACGAAAGAGCGATGACACAGCCGGTGTGTGTTTTGAGGGGCCGAACTCAATAAGCCTGGCATCACGCGGTCGCGTGGCTGCTTATGCTCACGAACGTTGCCGTGTGTACAGTAAATCAAAAAAAGTACCAAGTTTAATACCATGCAAGTCACCTTGCGAGCGCTCCACACTGAACTTGTCGAGAAGAGTCAAAATTTTGCAGTGAAACGCTTACCTGCAAACGCGCGCGTAATATACGGATTTGCTCGTAGTTCAAAAGGCGGAGTTGTTAGAATATTTTTGTGGGTGTTTGAAGAGAAGTGATTTTCAGTGTACTCGGAAAGTCTGCAAACATTATATTTCGAAAAATAATCGCCTTATGTAAGAAGAAGAAAGAATAGTCGGCAGTCTCTAGGTCCCAGGAGCTTTGCTTCCTCTACATGCGTTACTGTTCACAACAAGGCATACATATTGTTGTTACGTTGAAGAACTTTGTATATTGCTCCTTCAGGGAAAAAAAATTAGTATCTTGAGTAATACTTCGTCTTTCAGAATTAAGCGTCGTAGCTTCAAAATGACTTCGTTGCTATTTATTATTATCGATATTTGCATTTTAATGCAGCAATGAAATGCAAAGATTCGCGCCTTTAATGTCGGAACCGGCTACTCTGACACATAGCAAACTAAACGCAACATAGAGGTATATGAGAAGAAGTATCACTGAGTACGAAGCCAAATGCATAACAAAATACAAACACTATATGAACGAAATGTTTTGCACATGATTGCTTATATGATAAACTATAAACGAAGGAGCAAGTATAAAATTTATTTAGAATGTTCTATAATGTATCACAAAAGCAGAAGACAGGCAATTGCAGAGAACTGAAGGGCATAATTAATTGAAAACATAAGAATATTTATTGCAATGAACCAGCTTTCAAGAGACGCTGAAATTTATTGCACCTTCAAATTAAATTAATAATGAAACTATTTATGAAATATTTTAATTAAGAAGCACTGGGAACAACATGCAGTGACCCGGAACTATTTGCATTTATTACAGGGGGGAAAGTGCCATGGTCGCAAGAGTGATGTCTGCTGATAAGAGTACGCACACACTTGTTTATGGGCACTCAACTAGGGAATAGAATGTACACATGGCCAAAAAAAACATACCAACAAGCCCAATTTGTCACGTGAGACAATTTACCACGCAAGACAATCAGCCACAGTGATTGCGCACATAAAAAAGGGCAGAAAATTCTCATTTTCATCTCGCTGAAAGCAATTGAAAGCCTTATAAGGGCGCTCTTATCATATAGCTATACAGTATGCTATACCAAGAAAACAGAGAAAAACAATATAAAAAAAATATCTACACAGATGAGGAAGCACCGATAATAGTCACTGTGACAATCGCTACTGGTGATGTCACAGTATTTGTTACTTCTTGTCCATTCGATGACAAAACAATAGAGTCTGCAAAAGAACAGTTTCGACACGTTATACATGCAGTATCTTGTGCATGCGATCAGGCATTCAGTAGGGGATGCGCGTGTCCCTGTGAATTACGCCACTATCTCGCTATCTCTCCCGCTGATTTATCAGAACAACAACAAAAAAAAATTTGCTAACCATGGCGTCTACATTCCACAGTGGCTTATCGAATGTGGGCAGTCACTGAGGGGGCTCGTGCGGTGAGTTAAAGGCCTTGAGAAACTTTTGACGTCACCGTAATTTCAAGCGACTACTAAATTTATTATTGTCAAATGAGAACTTGACAAGTACAAACATGGTTTCTTGGGGGCTAAACGAGGTTCCAGACCAGAAATTACGGTAAGGGGAACATTTCAATCTTTAACACTCAAGGTACGTAATACATAAAAGAATCAGGGATTTAAGGAAGTATGTATTGGGCATGTGTGGCTGCAAATATGAAGGGCGGTATAATGATCGGTGAACACCTCGAGGAAAAACTTGGAGGGCGCTTGAGCTTCGCCTTCACGAGTAGAACGCGATAGCGTAATCTGACCTCATGCGCATCGCCTTCTCAATCGCTAGCCTCGCTTCGGTTCTCAGGGCATGGCTTATAAAACCATGCCGTAAGGAAACGAACGACTGTGCGCGTAACATTGGCCGTTTCAAAGTATCCTAGAATGCCTACTGCCACTACAGTCGTTAAGTGCCCACTACGCCATAATTACTCCTTTTGCGAATCAGCGAAGGGCCCACGTACTACGCGTCCGTAAGGCAACACGCGAACCTACGCAGCTGGTCACTTTGTAGATGATTTTGCTGATGATGATGATTAATTATGTCTGAGTGAGTTGTAATGGGTGGGCCTTTAAAACACACACTCGTAGCGCAATTTCCTTCTCTGCATATGCAATTTTCGGACCCATAGATAGGTCACTGGTTTTCGCGCTATGGTGCGAGCTTGGGGATTCCTTCACTTTAGAGTCGATATTCATTATAAGTCGATAATTACGATGGTAATGACGATGGTAGGCGTTCTTATGATGATGATGATGATGATGATGACAACGACGTCGACAACGACGGCTACGACAGGCTCTTAAAAATGCTAACTTACCCTTCTCTGAGCGCTGAAGTGTAATATTACGCTTGCAGGTAACTGTACGAATATGCAGCAGGCCATTTTATTTGCCTCCCCGTCACAGCAATGGCTTTCGATTGTAGCCTGAGTACGGGAGGCACATAAAATCGCTTCGAATTTCACCGGATCGAATAGCAGCGAAAACATTTAAACAAATATACCCTGAAAAACCGTTCGAAGGAAGCGCTATACCTTTCGGATGCATAGCAACTAGTGACCAAGAAGGATATCGAAGAAAGGAATAAATATAGGTGCCTGCCGATATCTACACAACGTGGGAAATGGGCAAATGGACAGTACACTTGCTCGCTTCCAGAGGAATTTTGCATGTCTAAATCTGCGAACTCTTTTTTCAGGCGCTTACCCCTTAATGCAGAGTACGTTGAACCCTGCCGACTACACAGTATATACGTGCGGCGGTGAACCCATGCCTAGGTCTCTCTCCTTTCTTCTAAAGCAGACACGGCCTGAAATCGCCTATTCTGTTACCCGGAGAATATGGCAACTCTTCGACGGTGGTCCGAATTGTAGGTAGTCCAGAAAGCGTACCTTCTTTTCTTTCGCGTCACCATTCCGCGGACCCTTTTAAAACTCTTTGTGTTCCGTAAGCGTAGGATTTCGACCTTCCTATTGAACGCGAGGCGCAGTTATGTTCTGGAAGACAACCGCCTCGGGCACTATCCCACCGGACACACAAGCATTCCGTCTCGTAGCACTGGGTCCGGGCATCGGCGCCAACTTCCCAAGCGATTGACAGCAGCGGTCAGGCAACCAAGGAAATGCAGGACTGGACACGAGGTAGTACGGACCAGCCGTTGTCGGACAAGAAGGATAAATAAAAGAGTGCAATTCCACGCTCCGCAAAGCACGCGCACGGCTGCGCGTTCGTGGTGGCATACGTCAAGGAAGCACGTCGCCTCGCATGCGCAGTCTCTCACGGAGGGGGCGGTGCCGACGGCTTCGGCGCGAACGCGCGCTTCCTACGGAATATTTTCTGGCCCACCGCTTCGGCCGCTTCTCTTTCTTTGTGGCCACCTCGCGTTGTCTAGCCCCGCACAATGCAGCGGCTCTGTAGGGATACAAAGGGACGCCGTTTGAAGCCTTTCTCCCTCGCGGTCTCCGGACATTTCTCCCTTTCTTACCGCACGAAAAAATAATACCAATAAAAAAAGCCAGGGGTCTCCGCCAGCGCGTCCAGTTAATCCGCGGCCCTGGCAGGCATATTCTGGAGGAGACGTACTTTGGAAATCACTGTATGCATGTAGTCTGCTGTCTGTATTTTAGCAAGTTGGTACTACACTATCTCCTTGAGCAAAGATATAAGATTGATGTTTAAGTTGATGCGAATACGTGGAAACCCAAGCCTTAGATTGTGGCAGTGAGCTCCGCTTGTTTAAGGCATTGTGGTCGATTACGAACAGGGAAAACAAGCTTTTCTATGTGGTATTGCTGTGAGAAAGTCCGTGTGCAGCTCTCTTCACTCCTCCCAAAGAGCAATACTTACACGTAATGATGATATAACGCTGCGCTGCCCATGAAAGCCAAGAAAATGAACTCGCGGATGGAAAATATCATGTTCGCACATTCCAGCTTTCGCTGTCGATCGTTGGCAGTAAACGTAAACTATACAAGTCTTTCCGATGTCGCGAAGCGTTCTTTTGCTATGGAAACCCAGCCATGTATCTTTGCCCTCTGCAACATTGTTATACAATATATAAGTGACCTTGCGCCAAAAATCAGCGTTATATATTGAACCCTTTTCGAGCGTGCCCGAGTCAGACGGTATCCAACTCTAATCAAATATAGCGTTGCTGCAACTCTTTTCTAAGCAGACATGACCCGAGTTCATTCAGCCACGTTTATTCAGGTACGTGAAAATTTAAAAAAAATATATATTTCAGATAGACATGAACTAGAATGAATCGTCATAGAGTGCTCTGCAATGAAAATTTTCTCTTTTTTCTTTTTTACTGATGAATGTAACGTGAAATAGTTAACTGTAGACCAAATATGACATTGCAATTTCTCAAGCGCGCACGTATATTATATAGTTTCTGCATCTTAGTTACAAATAAAATGCCTTTCCGCGCTCCTGTTGTCTATGCATAGGTCGGTGAACTCACTCATGAGTCGACTCACTCGGACTCACGCAGACTCAGATTGGGCCGTGAGTCTGAGTTTGAGAGAGTCCGGGTGAGTAATATTTTGATGAGTTTGAGTCTTAGTGAGTCCGGTTGAAGAAAAGTTTCGTGAGTATGAGTCCGAGTGAGTTCGGCTCCGGAAAATTTTGTTGAGTCTGGGTCCGAGTGAGTCCAAAGCGCAAGATATATTTCTTGAGTGAGTCTAAGTGAGTTCCACTTTTTTTTTTGCCGACCTATGGGTCTATGTGCTGACGGCTCATTCCTAACGAGTGTGCACTGTTGCACACACTGTATCCGCGAGCACACAACAGCTGCATCGCACATCTACTGCCACTCCGCATACGAGAAATCCTACAGTGCGCCGATGGAGCCACTTTGATCGAGGTATTATCGGTCAAAACGGCCTGCGGGGCCAAGACCCGCTTATGCGATTCCCCTTACGTCTACGGGAGGTTCCGCGAGCTAGCGAATAAATAAATAAAGCGAGACTGCAGGGAAAGCCGAAATAGCGGGCCATGGCAATGCTGGCGACGACGGTACGACCCACCGACAGAAGGGTCCAGGTGTCGTCCAGACAGGCCGACCGGGCGCACCGGCTGGTCAGCACGTGGATTCCTTTCCCCCCCTGACGCAAGACACAATGGGCTCCCTAAACGGCTTCGTCTTGCGCATTCTCCTCCGTCTGAGCCTCGGGGCACCTCTCGCTCTTCATCATGTGTGTTCCGTACACTCCGCCCGCCGTGGACAGCGCGCGGTACTTGAGCGTTATTACATATTTATTTTTTTTGCCAGCGTAACAATGCCTACGGCCGCTGCTGCGGTGGTGGTCGACTGCAAGCCGTCCCTGCTTCTTTCTTTCTTTCTTTCTTTCTTTCTTTCTTTCTTTCTTTCTTTCTTTCTTTCTTTCTTTCTTTCTTTCTTTCTTTCTTTCTTTCTTTCTTTCTTTCTTTCTTTCTTTCTTTCTTTCTTCGTTTTGTGACTCGCCTCGTGGTGGACAGGCAGTTGGCACTCGAATATGTATGTATTCGGACGCTGACTGTCAGGAGCGTCTATGGCTTAGTTACTGATCTTTCTCTCCTCTCCTGCTCTTGACGCCCTTTATTACTTTTTTTTTTCTCCTTATGTTCATATTCTCAGTGCAACTGGCCTCTGCGTTGCATAGACCGTAGGTATGAGTGCCTAAAGTATTTCGCTCCGCACACGTGGTGCCTCGGCTTGCAGCACTTACCAATGCAATATCACTGGCTCCTTTTTTCGTGTACGCATTTTACTCGCGCTCTTATGACATTCAAAACGCGGGCCCAGATTATCGGACGGGCAGTTTTGCGCGAGTCCCAGCGAGCTAGCAAAATGCAAAAGGCCATCAACATCAGACACCTTCTCCATAAGGATATGTGAAGAACATAGGGACAAAGATATCCATCCTAAGTGAGTCATAGGGGATACTGAACTATACTGGAGGTTGGCTTTGCCGTACTGTATCTTTCCCGGCTTTGGACTGTCAGATGTACATTACAAGCATGAAGACATGTCAAAACTACTCTTGAGAAGTAAGTAAATTACATAACTGCCTACTTTTTAATAATTTTTAAATCTGCTTATTTACATTAGAAATTACAGCTCGCTTAAAGTAAAGGCAGTTGCGTTACCATTATCTTCGAAAAGTAGGGCTAATTAAATTTGACATTACTTGAACAAGAGTTATTCATTCGCGCATTAACTCGTGTAGTTTATTCACAGAACATATAAACTGAAATCCGATATCTTTGTTGAACTTCCCACTCTTGAGGTTTGGCACACTGATTAACTAACTTGTCTTTGTTACTTTTCTTTCCTTTTCTGGTCAAATTCCTATGACATAAAAAAAACATAAACAGGCTATCTTGTAGTCAAAATTAATAGGGAAGTAATGAGTAATTTCCTTCAAATGACTGTTTTCAAGTAATTCATTAACATTATTAATTACGATCCCACAAAAGTAATTAATTAAATTACTCATTATAGGATAGAACAATTGATGTAATTTCGTTACTTCTAAATCTGTAGGCCTACAAGAACTGTACAAGCATCTCTTTTTTTTTAAGTGCAGCTTAAATTGGCTGGCTATGTGAAGCATTTCGCTTTCTTTTTTTACTCGCTTTGTAATCTTCAGTTTTACTTCTTGAAGTCTCGTGATCTTCCCATTTCTCTGCTGGGGCACTATACGGCACGCGCACGTAGAGTTTGGTACAATTCTGGCAGGAACACGTCAGCAGAGTCCACGCAAGTTTTTCCCCATGACAACTCTGGTTGCACACTGCCCCTCTACCACACTCCTGCGCAGTAAATTTGGATTACTCGAGCCGGCACATTTAGCTAAAGCACCGGTAAAATCACAACTAGGTGCTAGAATTTCCCCTTCAACAGTGGATCAGGCAGCAACTGCGCATTGTTACAAAATTTCTACAGCGGATTGTTGCTTACCTGATGTCATGACACTTTGACCTGTCTCTGCGAGCGTTTTCTTTTTTCCTAATCACATTTTTAAAGAAATTTCACTATAGACAGTTTGCATGTGACGTCACGGACGCAGATTCTTAAAGTACAAGTACTCCAACATGGCGGCTATTATGACGTCAGGGTAGCATAATCATGCGGTTAACCTGCTGCAATGTGATAGCAGCGCGGCCTAAACGTTACTGGCCTCTGTGCATGAAAAACGAAAGTTCCCGCATCCGATGCATTATACTAACGCCAACATGACACCGCAAACTTCGCGTCCCGCCAGGCTGGTACCTCCAACATGGTAGTTTCAGTCACGTCAGCGTAAATCATCTATACGTACACCAACCAGCAAAAGTTGCGGGACACAGAATTTCAGAAAAAAAAAGAATCTATATTCCTGCTTTGTCGGGGAACATGGAGGAAGAAATAGAAAGAGGGACAGGGAGAGAAGTCAGTTTATAGACCTGCTGGCTACCCTGTGCTGGGGAGAGGGGTAAGGGGAAAATGGCCTCCATTCAATTGTTCCAGCCTGTGGTAGTTATTGCCACGTATACACTTACTCACTAGATTAGAAGCGTCATTCACTAACAGAGCTGAAATTCCCGTTTGCATTGGGGCCCACGTCACATAAACATTTGCTGTCGGGTGTATGTATTACTTTTGTACAGACACTTTTGGTCACAGGCTTTCTTTCTCTTATAAAATTTAAATAAATAAATAAATAAATAAATAAATAAATAAATTTAACCACGTGGTTTCTGCCGGCATTCGCACAAAACAAAGCGAGGACACAGGGCCAAGTGTCCTTTATCTCGAAAGCAACCGTTATTCCGTTTGCCGGAAGCTGCGTAGGGCCGCAGCAAGGAACGCCCTTTAGCTGCAGGAAGCGAACTCCTTCAAGCAAGACGACGCACGTGGACGAGATTCCGTTCGTGCTTTCTTTTCCTTTCCCACGCTACAGCGAGGGTCCGTTAGATATACGCACGGCGCGATGGGGGGAGTTGCCGAGACGCGTGCGGCTTTGGGCCGCTGCTCCGCCGCATGCATCGCCAGCGCGGCGTGCTTCACGCCTGGGCGCCCACCACTGGCTGAAAACCCCGCGTCAACTCGACTTCCGATCAACCGACCACCACCACCACGAGCGAACGATTGATCAATTAGGCGAACCGCACGTGCAGTGATTACAGATGCACGTCTCAACGAGCGTCACCGGCCATTGAAGAAAAGCAGTCCGCCGTGGTTTGTATACGGGGTTCACGGGGCTCGGCTGCGGGCCCGACAGTCGCGGGTTCCGATTCTAGCCGCGGCGGTTGCATTTTGATGGAGGCGAAATTCTAGACGCCCGCGTGCTGCGCGATGTCAGTGCGCGTCAAGGAACACCTGATGGTCAAAATTTTCAGAGTCCTTCCCTACGGCGTGCCTCGTAATCATATCGCGGTTTTGGCGCTTTAAGCCCAAGATATTATTATGTTTATTACTGAACAAAAGCAATCTCATTCACTAGAACGCCGTTAAAGGACTATTAGGCTCGACTTTTAACTCGAGCCTAATAGCCCTTTAACAGCATTCATGATTAGGAAAAGTAACTACAAAAACACACAGGGCACACAAGGAGGAAGAGTCTCTTTCCGAGTCCCACGTGTCTTGGCATTTACATACTCTAATCGAATGAAGCGTTCATAGATAAAAACCAAGGTTTTCGTTATGCTTTTCTTGCGTCTATAAAGTGTAGCGCGACTGCTATTGCGAAAAAGCGTCCCGATTTTGCGCTCAGCGATGTCACATACAGTTTCACAGATAGCGGGGTTCGTCTGCAGATCACCAAAGACAAAAGTCAGAATGAATGACCTGTTCCTGACTCGGTCATAGATTTTTTTACAGTACGAGCGATATCGCACCATCCGTCGGGACGATCCAATGTGTACGCAATTGATCCCGTATCACAGCGATGTTTCAGTCGTCGTCTGGCGATAAGCCGCTGATTCGTGGAAAAAGAAATAAAATGCTGCACTTCCCTTGACCTCTATTTCAAAGATATTTGGTTGCAGGCCACGGCGGCTTCCATTGCCAATGATATCGTGGCACTAGGGAACCGCCCAGCCTCTTCTCTTCGAGTCCAGCCGCCATCCCCTACAATTTTCGTTAAACAAAGTTTGAATCATCTGTTTGTGGGACTGCCACGAACCCCATAGAGCTAATGTATGACGTCTGGAGTTCTGGACACTGAAACTCGTCGAAGTCTCAAGTTTTTGCTCAAGTTGCATGTCCGAAAGTGCATTAACAGAAGCCACCGCCGTCCCGCGCCGTAGCAGATTTCAAAAGTCATCTTTGCCGCAATGCTACAAGCGCTATGCGGTGAAGCATACCGTGAATCCGAAGGGGCGCTGTGGGACGTTGGGGTTGGGGGCGAGAGTTCAGCAGCTTGAACTTCTCGTTTTCTTCTTTCTTTTAAAGGATTTCGCGTTCCATTACCTCTTAGCACGGACACCCAACAGCCATATTTCATTGTTATAACCGACAACGCGGCATGCGGGCATTGCTGTAAGCGGGTTATTTCACCGTAGAAAACATACAGAAGTCGACCGGTGCAGCAGCTTTCATTGTTATAACCGATATATCGTTAAAACCGGTATTGTTACAAGTGGGTTTCGACTGTATATCACAAAAACGCATCTTTTTTTGTGCTCCCTTTTTTTGATATTGTCTTAACGAAAATAAGGAGCTTTAGAGAAAACAAGCAGTGATTTTCATGTCCCACTAACAGGTACGCTACGCTCGTACACGCGTGGCCCAATTATGACACATGTTGTCCTCGATCCAAAAGTCGTTGAAAACAGCCTGTCTTTCATTGGTTCGCCGGGCAAAAATAGTTACCCGTATACACACCTGTACTTGTCTTTCCGACAATACCTTCGCAATAAGAGAAAATTTAAAGACCCGGAGCGATCTCATCGCGAGATATGACGCCTCACTTCACGTCCGTAACGACTCGTTGTAAACGAGGCCTCACTAGTCCCTCTGCACGCCACCACGCATTCGCGATGCATGCGCAGTGCCCAGACGCGCAGTGCGGCGATTATATCTCCGTTCCGTATTTAGCTCGTTCGACGCATTTCCCGCAGGGCTCTCAGTGAATCGACCAAACGTTTCTCCCCGCTCTGATAAACATCGCGCTTATCGGCTTCGCCTATTCCTTCGTTGTTTGCGTTCTCTTAGCAAACGTCTTTGTCCTGCTGGGCGGCAAAGCCATGCATGCGCGCGTGCCGGCGCGCTTTCGCGTGCCCGTCGATAGCGATCACGTTGCGCAATTTTCTCGAAGGCATGTTTCCCTCCTAAAAGCTATTTAAGCGGGTCAATCGAACGAGAAAACACCGCCGGCGGGAGTGCGAGGACTCGTTTACGTAATAGATATAGGCTTCCCGTTGTAATCCTGCGGGTCCATAAAGTGTTCGTTCCACGGGCTCTCAGGCGTAGGCGTGGCTTCCGACGTTGCCTAGAGCTGTTTTTGTATGCACGACGGAAGTGGACGAAGGGAACACACCGGCACGGGTTTGCGCGCATATGACGAGCTCTACTTCCGGAGATTGTATACACCGATAAGATTGACGAGGAGCAGTACCGTCAATAAAAGGCGTTTGCGAACGCACGTGCTGTCCCGCCCGTGCTTCAGTCCAGCTGCAACAACGTACAAATATCTCACCTCGCGATGAAAACAGATTTAGTGACGTTTTGTTACCGCGTATATGATGGCTTCCTAGTACCTACTTCCTTCGGCTGCTACAAAAGGCACTATGAGGAGTAACAGCACTTTATGCATACTGTATGTGGTTTCGCGTAACCTATCAGCCGCATTTAAGTTTAACAGTTTGGCATGGCATTTGTTGTTATTGTAATTGAAGATCTGAAAGGTTTAAGAGCAAGCTCCGATTGCTTCTTCAGTTTGCGTAATTATCCGGTATGCATCGCGTCTGATATAATTACATCATAAATGTAAACGCTCTGAGCACGTGTATTACGATCTTCTGTTTCTTTTTTTGCACGGCTCGGAGTAATCTAAAACCAAGGCTCTCGAGCCTATGCGTTTTCGCACGTATAATATATACCGAGGCTAGAACACTTTACTTACATTTACGGTAGCTATTCCTTATGCTGTCGCACAATTTGTGTCCTGGCTGCTTTAAATCTCGACCTACCCGGCAACGCGTTACGATTTGCTCAGGCTGTAATATCACGATACAGTCGGCAGTCCTATTCGTTTAGCATATGAGCACGCAGTCGCTCAGTCATTGCATGCAGTCGACAATGTGAGACGAGGCACGGCTGTACATGTAGCGCAAAAATGTGGTACACGACAAGAGAAGGAACGAAGACGAGAGAACGAAGTTTGTTTCGTAGAGCGCACACATATATACTCCCGACATGCAAAAATCATTGAAGAAGCACGCACACAACTGCCATGCACGAACATCTCACAACCTCAGGAAAGTTCTTTTTCACACAGCCCGATGGAGGGAGTGTTGACGCAGACGGGCCCTAATCTCTACACCACTCGAATCCTACCTGCCTCGATAATTTAAATCCTTAGTTTATTTCAGCTTTTATTTTTTCTATCATGGTGCTCTGATCAAAAAGCTGCTTGCAGCCACACATGCTGCAGTGCAAGGCAAAGAAAACAACGCGACACTTCTTGGCCTTAAGGCATCTTCTCTGACCATTTCAATAATACACGGCAAGATTGTCCTATGTACTGCTTGCCACTTGAAAAGGATATATCTGACAGATGACATTTGCTGCACACGTGACGAAGAGATTTTTGTGCTTCCTAGAGCAACCTGGTTTTTCGTTTGAAACACTCATTTTGCACAAGTAGGACAGCTTTTTCGGGGCAAAAAAAAAAAAAAAACCCTTTGCTCTGGTTCGCGCTCCGGCCTTTTTCAAGTTGTGGGAAACTCCCCATGAATATACGGAACTACAACAAGCTTCTGCGGCCTTACTGACTCATCTTGCGGAAGGACTTGTTCCGGGAATTAAAGCTTCTTGATCAAAGTTTCCGCTACTCAAACCTGTATGCGAGAGGGGTAGCCAGCATTGGAAAGTCGCTCAGTTCGCTCGTTCAAACTACCAAGCGGCCATTAAATGTGGGCACTACTTTTTTAAGGCATTGCGGAAGCATAGATACCTCTTTTTACGAGTTTTGTATGACCGGAATGGTACGGAACTAGAGGTTTATTGCTCCTTGGCTGTTATGCCCAGCCGGTACGGTATTGATGAAAAGTAGTGCCCGCAAAGTCGAAGTCATCCGCGCATCCATGCCAGCCTGCATTGCCCGTGACTGACCAACTCAAGTGCAACTGAAACCCGGGATAGTTGGCGCCACCTGCGTGTTCATCACAGCCCTGCACCGACACGTGACGGACCAGCTGGTGATACGCCCCCCCGCCCTTTATATACTCGGACGCATCGTGGGATTCAACCACACTTCGGGCAGCAGTGGCAGCAGACGGTTCATCGGAACACCGTCTTAACTATCTTCTTGCCTATGCGCAGAAACCCCGCAAAGTCGAAGTCATCCGCGCATCCATGCCAGCCTGCATTGCCCGTGACTG
Organism: Rhipicephalus appendiculatus; assembly: GCA_030522465.1. Classification (NCBI taxonomy): domain Eukaryota; kingdom Metazoa; phylum Arthropoda; class Arachnida; order Ixodida; family Ixodidae; genus Rhipicephalus; species Rhipicephalus appendiculatus. The sequence goes on along the minus strand of JALIZH010006413.1, from coordinate 61,908 downwards.
ACCAACTCAAGTGCAACTGAAACCCGGGATAGTTGGCGCCACCTGCGTGTTCATCACAGCCCTGCACCGACACGTGACGGACCAGCTGGTGATACGCCCCCCCGCCCTTTATATACTCGGACGCATCGTGGGATTCAACCACACTTCGGGCAGCAGTGGCAGCAGACGGTTCATCGGAACACCGTCTTAACTATCTTCTTGCCTATGCGCAGAAACCCCGCAAAGTCGAAGTCATCCGCGCATCCATGCCAGCCTGCATTGCCCGTGACTGACCAACTCAAGTGCAACTGAAACCCGGGATAGTTGGCGCCACCTGCGTGTTCATCACAGCCCTGCACCGACACGTGACGGACCAGCTGGTGATACGCCCCCCCGCCCTTTATATACTCGGACGCATCGTGGGATTCAACCACACTTCGGGCAGCAGTGGCAGCAGACGGTTCATCGGAACACCGTCTTAACTATCTTCTTGCCTATGCGCAGGTTGGTTGCAGTTCTTTGTACACTATTATTGCTTTACCACTGCTTCTGCTGCTACTGCTGCCCTCGTGTTCTGTGTTTTGTGCCTAGAAGAGTGCTGGAATGAGTGACATATGTGAGACCTGTAAACAGTACTTTTCTGAAGATGAGGATGTCCTAACATGTGCTGAATGCCGACATTGCTATCACGTCGGAGAATGTATTGGTATAAGTGAGCGTACCTATAAAAAGAAAAGCAAAGAGGCAAAGAAAGCCTTAAAATGTCAAATCTGCCGTGTGCCTTCATCTCGAAACAGTCAGATGAATAATAACGCTGGTCAATCAGCTGTAACGGAAACCCTAAGCCAGCAACTTGCGGAAATTAACAAACGCTTGGCACACCTGACAACGAAGGTGGATGACCTTACAGAATTAAAGCAAACAGTGACTAGCATTGAACAATCCATTCAGCACATGTCAAATACGCATGACAAGCTTCTTGAAATCAGCGCAAAGCATGATAAAGAGATAGAAAGCCTCCGCAACAGAGTAGAAGCTGTTGAACAAAACTTCGACAAAAAAGAAATTGTCAAGCTAAACACTGAGCTAAATGATCTACAGCAATACAGCCGCCGCCACAATCTGGAAATTCATGGCATGCCGTTTATTGAAAAAGAGGATACCCTGTCACAAGTTAACGACCTTGCGAAGAAGCTTGACCTGCAGACACTATCTGACTGTGACGTTGAAAGCACGCATCGTTTGCCACCACGTAAAGGGAAACCCCCAGTTATACTGATAAGATTTTCTCGACTGAGCTTGAAGGCAGCATGGCTTGCAAAACGTGTCGAACTAAGAGAAAAAAAACAGTAATATCCAGCTGTTTGATAACTTAACTCCTGTAAGCAAGAGGCTTCTTTGGATGGCAAAAACTAAAGCCACCGAGATGAGCTACCGATTCACTTGGTCTTCTCAGGGAAAGATCTTTGTCAGAAAGAATTCACAAGCGCGCGCAATCCGAATCTCATCTGAAGATGATTTAGACCAGATTGTCTAAACTGTTACTATAGCTATTGCCTTTCTTTGCTTTTTCCTGTTTCATGAACGACTCGATACATCACAATGCTGTCTCTTTCAAGAATTTGATTAAAGACTCAAACTTTCTTTCTGAACGCGGTCTTTCCCTTTATCATATTAATGCACAGAGCATGAGAAATAGGGGCGAAGAAATTGAAAGTGAATTAGCACACCTCAACTATGACTTTGATATCATGGGTTTCTCGGAGACTTGGTTTTCTTCACAGTCAGACGTGGTCAATTTGGGAAATTACAATACGGAATCAGTATTTAGAATTGGGAAACGTGGTGGCGGTGTATCTTTATATATTAAACAGAATTTGTCTTATGAGGCATGGCCCGACTATTGTATTGTCTGTAAGAATTTTGAAGCAGTTACTGTGATACACAACAAGGTTGTAATAGTACTGATCTACCGCCCCCCAGATAGTAGCACTGATGCTCTTCTTGAGTTCTTAGAGAAGCTCCTTCATCATGCCAATTCTAATCGGTGGCTCGTGGTATCATTTGGTGACTTTAATATTGATGTCACAAAAGATAGTCCTTCCAAACTAAAACTAATGGAATTAATGTTGTCCTATGGTTGCGAAAACATCATTAACACTCCTACCAGAATAACTAGCAAATCAGAAACGATCATTGATCTCCTTTTCACTAATTTATCTCCCGAAAATGCATCAGCCGGAGTATTCAGCTCAGGTATCAGTGACCACTTGCCTTTTTTTGCGCTATTAACAATGCCTGAAATGCAGAAATCTGCAAAATATATGCGTAGAGATATAAACGATACAAATATCCTCCGATTTCGTTCTCTAATGCTTGACTGCAATTGGGAGGACCTGTACCGAGAACCTGACCCGTCTAAGGCATACAACCTGTTTATGGCGAAAATTCTTGGTCATTACAATACTGCTTTCCCGTACGTTGTTGTAAGGAAACACAAGAGAGCAAGAAAAGAGTGGATTACGCCGGCACTTCTTAAGCGGATAAATGAAAAAAACAAACTTTTCCATCATTTCTTGAAAACAAAAGAACAAAGTGACCTCATTGAGTTCAAAAAAGTTCAGAAACAAACTAAACGGGGACCTAAGGAAGGCAAAAATACATCTCTATGCCTACAAGTTTTCTTCAATGATTGATAACTCAAAAATGGTTTGGAATTCAGTTAATAAAATGATAGGAAGAAAACAGGCCACCGTCCCTAGCGATATACAGATAAACGACATTCACTATAGTGGCAAGGCACTGGCAGACAAATTTAACCTTTACTTCCTGGATGCAGGATCGTCAAGTAATGTGGCGCAAGAGTCTGACCTTAAACCGGCCGAATGCTATATTCAAAGCTCATTCACTAATTCTTTGTTTTTATCACCCGTTACCGAGCAAGACGTAGCCACTGCCATATGCTCACTAAAGAATAGCTCACCAGGCGAAGATGGCATTGCTACAGCACCTATCAAGGCAATTATTGATTCCATTGTCACTCCATTCACTTACATATGCAACAGAATCTTTTTGACGGGAATTTTTCCATGCCCCATGAAAATAGCTCGCGTAACAATCATTTTTAAAGGAGGTAACAAAAATGAACTTCATAATTATCGCCCAATATCCATATTGCCGCTTTTCTCTAAGGTCGCGGAACGCCTGATATATAAGAGGGTATATTCTTTTATAGCAAACAGAAATGTTATTTGTGAAGAACAGTGTGGATTCCAACCAGGTAGATCAACTCAGACGGCTCTACTCCGTATTAAGGATAGCCTACTTCATAATTTTGAGAAAAAGCTTTACACTCTAGGAATATTTCTGGATTTCCGTAAGGCTTTTGATTCCATAAAGCATGACATATTAATTAGGAAACTGCAAATGTATGGAATACGCGGGATTGCGCTTGATCTAATGAAAAGCTATCTCTGGGCCAGAAAACAATATGTGCAGCTTCATAATTTTAGGTCTGACCTGGGTGTAATTAAGTATGGGGTTCCCCAGGGATCCATACTTGGTCCTTTACTTTTTATACTTTATATCAACGACATAGTAAGCATTCCTTTCACACCAAACATAGTCATGTACGCCGACGATACAAATGCATTCTTTTCTGGTTTAGATCTCCGTGATATTGAGATAACCGCAAATCTCTGGATGAATGAACTGAAATCATGGCTTACAGTCAATCAGCTAGAATTAAACATAAAAAAAACGAAATTTATGCTCTTTAAGCAAAAAAATAGGCCTGTTGATCATGCTATCTCTTTGATTTTCAACGGAGAAATTATAAAGCAGGTAAATAAAATTCAGTTCCTTGGCGTATGCTTTCAAAGCGACCTTAGTTGGTCTGACCATGTGGACAACCTTCGAATAAAAATATCAAGGTCTATCGGCCTAATTCGACGTCTGAAGCATCTCCTTCCAGGGAGAATTAAACGGCAGCTTTATTTTTCTTTTATCCACTCGCAAATCATGTATTGCATTCTAGTCTGGGGTACGTGTAACAAAACAAACAGTGAAAGGATTATTCTTCTCCAAAGACGCGCACTAAGTTTAATAACTACATCGGTCCCCACAGACATATCTCTTTTTCGTGTGTATAATGTACTGCCATTCCCAGAGTGCTATAGGATGCAACTAGCTATGTTAATCTTTAAAAAAAATTAAAGATAACTTTCAATTTTTTTCTGATACATATTTAAGCAGAGATCTTATATATAATCTGCGCACTGTTGCATTCGTCGGGCCCATGTGCCGGACCAACTATGGTGTACAGTCAATTGATAATCAAATTGTTCGCTTGTGCAACAACATTCCTCAAATAATTGAATATGCTAGGGAGGCTAAAAACGTTACAAAATTCAGGAAACAAATTATGAATGTAATAAATTGAATGTGCTGTAATGTGCTGAAGTGTTGAAGGCATGTACTCATTGTTTTTTTATAATACATTTCAATTTGTATGTGTTTGAACATGTGTTAAATGCTGGTGATGATAGTGCAACTTGTATTTCTTGCGGAGGGACAGCTTTACTCTCATCTTTTATTTCTCCTGTTAGCTGTTGTAGTATTCCTCGTTTATTTATTGTTTGTATATATATTTGTATATCTCTATGTGCTGTCATGCTGTACCTGCCCGAGGTGCCTCACGAAGAGTGGGCCAAGTCAGGAGACACACTCTCCTTTTGCCCCCCTTCGTGGGCATTTTGTGAAAATGCCAAAATAAATAAATGAAATAAATGAAACGTCTAAATATCTGAGAGCATTATTGGGCAAATCATTGTAAATGCTGTAAACGAGAACAACACTGAACTTAAGCTGCGAGTGACTCCGCCTTGGCGGATTTTTCCATTCTCCCTGGTGTTATCGGCTGCAGGTTGTCATGAGTCATATCTCAAGTTCTGCGCGTGAGCACAGCGCGAACTCGAAACAAAGGACTCGTACGTTTGCGACGCAATCCAACAAGAGTACGTGTTCCTTATCGTATTGGCATTTCGACTGGCCGATGCGGAGCATTTCTCCATAGCACTAGAGAGTCGCGTTCGTTGTGATTTATATTGTGTCGATAAATGGAATCTGATGCTGTTAATGCGGATGGTGTACCAATCAAGCTTAATTATCACCAAAAATAAACTATTAATTGTCGCCCTTAAGAGAGCCGTTAAAGAGAACTAAAATGTCTAGTGCATGAAGACATCGTGAAAGTGCACTGTATATTTTCGTGTTACGTACGCTATTTCATGGGTGTAAGTAGCGCAAATTTATGCGTATGAACATACAAAAGCAGTTTCCGTACTACAAGGACTTACTCTGCCAACAACTTCTATCTTCACTCGGACAAAAAGCCAGCAGTAAATGTACAAACACGGTATATACGCCCTGTGCGCTCGCACGTCGGCAGCCATCAATACATTGCACTTATGCGGATCGCGAGAGATTCCTCTTCCTGATACGCAAAAGCATCCCTCCCGCCTTTTCCTCCCAGTAATGCCTATACGTAATTCCTTCCGGCGCCTATTACGCGCGCCACCTTGTGCACACACATGCTGGTAACAGCGCAAGTGCTACGCGCAGTGGCAGCCGTGCGGGCAACACGTGTACGACCGAACGAGGCCGTAATCGAGCTGCGCTGGCGGCGGCGCGTGGCGTGCGGCGAAGAGCACTCCCAGGATGGGCCTTATCACTGCTCTCCATCTTTTACGTTCCATGATGAGGATCCTAATGAGGGAGTGGGAGACGGCGGCACGAAGTGGTCGTGCGTGCGCGTTCCCCTGGAGGCCGAGAACGCAGGTAATGCTTCCTTGTGAGCGTGCAAACCTGTAGATGCGGGTCCGGCGAACGGTCGTGCTGGCGCCTTGCTCGCCTTCCGTAGGTCATTTTAGACTACTTCGTCCGCGTTTGCCAGCTGCAAACGAAAAGGAAAATATATAAATCAGTTATACAAGAATTGTCGCTAAGCAGACATCGTCAGCTGAGCGTCTGCTAAGCAACATCGTCAACTATTAGAACCTCTAGGCGACAGTAAAGAAGAAATAATAGTGGAGAAAGGGAGGCAGGGATGTTAACCAGCTTAGGACAACCGGTTTGCTTCCCTACACATTCAAATTTTCAAGTGCGGTCTTCCGCTAATGTTTGAACTTTCAGATAGTATTTAAGCATGAGGGTATTTAGAGGAGTTGGCTGCTTAGGGAAACATATTCGCCAGGCGGCGGGGAGCTTGCCTGCTCCACCATCGGTAAACTTGGTAAGCGAGAGAAGAGTTGGTATCTGGGCCAGTTGGTTCATGGTACTTGAAGAAATGCCAGCAAAAGCACGGGACGCGAGAAAGAGGCAGACGCACACACCGCTGGAAATTGAAGCCACGTGTATCTGTGTGAGTTTGGTATTCGTGCTAGGATTTTAACACGTGCACGCTCTGTAGGCCTGTAACCATGTGGTAACTATTAGCCACATAGATGAAACGAGACAAAATGACACAGGAACACGAAACGGACAAGGACCTTGCGCAAGGTCCTTGTCCGTTTCGTGTTCCTGTGTCATTTGTGCAAAATAAAAAAGAGTAATGATCAGAAATACGTTTGCCCTCTGGCTACGTGACGTGCCAGGAAAAATGTTAGCCTGCTAAAAGCTCACGAGCACGTGTTCAGAATGCGATGTGATTGCACTAACAGCGAATGAACTATAAACATCCGAAAATTCCGTGCAGCATCAGGATGCTGACACGCGCGGAAATAAGTGGAGGGGCGTTTATCTGTTGTCAAGATAACGAAGTGGTGTTACGTGCTCATTGTCCGGTGTGCGTGCATGGTGTGCTGCAGCGCTCGCGCCGAACAAGATAACGCGAAAACGCTTGTTCTGCACTGCTGCTCCACTGTTCGCTCTGTGGCTAGTAAACAGCTTAAGGGCATGTTTTCCTTTTTTTTCTCTCTCTCTCTCTCCCTCACTCACGCGCCACACAGCAACGACCTTTTGACCCTTTTGACGATATCAACCTTACCCGCCCCACCCTCCTGATACTGTCACTATCTTATCGAGGTTCACTGTGGATGGCTATGCAAATTGAGCCTGGCATCAAGTCATCATACACGCAAGCGGCCATGACGGTGTTTGCACCTCAAGTTATACCTTACGGAGAGCGCGTTAAGACCCGTGCACGAGGCCATTGTGGTCCCTAGTGATTGACGATGGTTTAGGTCATGTTCCGAAGGCTAAACAGGCTGGTTTAGCCTTGCATTGTTCCCGGTGACGTTATTCCACCGTAACTACACTAACCAGGATGATCTAACAGGAGGCACTAGCAGATATAACGCACCGCAAAAAAAGTGTCTGAGGCAGAAACACAAACGATCAACTTATAACAACGAAATTACCGCGCCTTCCACCTACATCAGTATCGAAATTGCGCCCGGCGGGTCTATCCGAACGGCTGCAGGAAGAGTTATGGAAACACTATAGTGCGAACTTCGGGTGCTTCCGGTGCCTATAGCATAGGCGTGAATTTGAAGCCTTCCAGTGAGAATTCATTGACGTATCAGTTAATAAATGTTCATGACTACAGCCTCTGAAATAACTGGACGAAAGCTCCGCAATTCCAAAGTTTTTAGTAAGGAGGTCTTTTGGTGCGTAATGCCTATAAAAATAGTGCAGTTATCACGTAGCATGTTTAATTAGCATCTGAATGTGGCTATTTAAAGAAAAGGCACAGCAAAAATCACTTAACCGCCCTGCCTGAGTCGTTTTTGCTCAAAGACAGCATAGGAGCAGAGTTAAGGAATTCCTGGTGGAGTCCACGCCCTGGCAGGTGGCTATGTGACTGTTGAGAACTCAAGAAGGTCTGCATTCGCTGTCCGCCAGTTTTAATTGTGCGTTCTCGTTTCTTATTTAATCGAACTGAATTATGGGAAGATATACATGTACATGGAAGGAAACCGAAATTTCCCTGTACTATCAGCGTTTCCATGACGCGACAAAGTCCTTTGAAAACGGGGAATAGAATACGGAATCAGTTGGTGTGTTTGAAAAGTCAGGCAAGAATACAATGCACAAACGTCTGGTAGCCCATCTTCTTTTTTTTGTTCGCTTCTTGATTCAGTTCAGATGGCACTGTAAGAAAAGTTGTTGAAATACGATCAAATGGATACATTGAAGAAAAGCTGCGAGTCGAAAACTTTTTATACGTACTGGAAGGGGAACGCTTTGGTTTACAGTGTGAAAAAGAAATGAGCTATCTGTGCACCTAGGAAAGGAATATGCGGGACAAAAGATAGAAAGAAAAACGAAGCAAATTATTTTTATATGCAGGTATGCCCAATAACAATCCATCAGACATTCAGACGTACTGTCCAGTCGCTTTTAGAAAATCCAGATAGCAGAACATTCAAGGTCCGTTGCCACCAACATCGATCTAAACTACAGGTTTTCCCGCTCAATTTAATCCAAGCGCCAGCCGATTTAATCCAAGCGCCATCCGATTTTGCTGGCGCTTGGATTCAATCGGCTGGCGCTTGGATTAAATTGAGCAGGAAAACCTGTAGTATTGTAGAATTCTTACAATTGAGAATTAAACGGTTGATTGGCTCGTCGCGTGTGGCGCGGGACACTTATTTTTTTCACTCTTATCTGAATGCGGGAAACTGCGAAACATGGCGCCATTTCAGATTTCTTAGTGTCGCCAGAACCCACGTAGGCTCACTGAAAGGTACACTGTTTTTTCCCGGTTGCCTGACATCCTTTATTCACCCTGTGTGGGTTTTTTAGCTATCCCTTCAAAACATGTGGGCCATAGAGTCAGCTTTTAATCATCCAATCCGTCAAGTAACAATAAGGCCAACTGCTACTGCTATCGCCGCAATAATGACGATGTGCTGACGCTTCCACAGTCTTCCTTCGATCAAGTGCCTGATGAAAAAGCCGTTGCGTAACATGCTTGGCGCCAAAAGTTGTCCCGAATGGGACGACACGCCCGTGGAACACGTTTCTGAGCAGCAAGGCCTAAACAAGTACGCGCACGTAAAAACAAGAAAGGCCACCGATACTTTGGCGGCACGGCCTTCAGATGTTCGGCGGGCGTCCATCGGCGCTCATTACTGTCCACCTCTGCAGAGTGCCGCAAAACGGGATCTCCTCGAGCGTGGTGCCGGCAGGACCGTACGGGTTCTCGGAACGGAAAGAAAAGAAGCCATATTCAAGAGGAGGAGGAGGTGGGTACAGAGATAACGCTAGGCATGCTTCGAAGTTTACGGGCCGCTCACGAAGGATGCTCCGGGCCCTGCAGCTACTGAGCTCGCTGAGGAGAGGGTGAAAGAAGGCAAGCTAGTTCAAACCCTGTCGCCATGCCAGCACGCGCTCGCGCGTCACGAAGCGAGCCGTGTCACGCGCGTGAGCTGCCCGAAAAGAAAGCGAGCCGCTTCGTCCGGACTCCGCCCACGGTGTCTGGGACCGAGGAGGTCCTCACGCACTAATGGCGGGAGCCGCCGCGCCGTGATCCTTTGACCTTGCCCTCCGAGCCCGTCATCACCGTTCGCACGCGCCGCACCAGGGCAGCTCTCACAGGACCTCTTGCCGAGTGTGGCGCCGGCAGCATCCCTCACCGCGTGCCTCGGGTGCAAACTAGTGAAAACGTGCCGGTGACTCCGGGGGTGGTGCTGTCCCGAAAGGCGGCGGCAGCAGCCACGCAGCAGCAGCAGGCGTGATGGCTAATGTTACAGCAGCAGCAGCAGCAGCAGAAGGGGACCGACGGCGGAGTCGGCATGCGCCCGCCGTAAATTTCGCCAGCCTGCAGTGGTGGGCGGAGCGGCCACGGTGAGAAAAATCACGGGGCGCACACACCACGTGCGCGTAGAACACGGCGGCGTCCACGGCTTCCTTTCACGAAGGCCAAGTGGAAACGAGGAGGAGAGAGAGATTAGCGACTCGAAATGGCTCCCAAACAAGCGGCTTCTTGAAGGGACCAATGCACAAGGCACCGTAAGAAGGAAAGCTTAAAGAATGGAGCGGCCTAACAACACCCAATAAGCCCGGAGGCAGTGCTGACTGCAGTATACGGAAGCAGCAGGACAGGACGTTCCTTTACATTGCCTCTGATTAGGCCTGGGTGTTGCTTCGGGCGCTGGGGGGACTGTTATTTCTACTTTCACGAGCAGCGAAGTTGGGCTTGAATCACGAAAGTAAACGTAAAGAAACCATAGTGTTGTAGGCGCAGGGCCAACTTAACAGCGAAGGAGGCGGCTTCTGTTTCCAAACGGGCTCGGCACCGTCTGTTTCCCACGTTTCGGTCTTCCCAGTTTATGGAAGTGGAGAAAAGAGATAAAGAACAGCTCATCATCGTCGTCGTCGCTCCTGGGGTTAGGTTAGGAGGACAGTGCCGGCCTTTCATTCGCAAACGAGCCAGGGGGAGCCTGGGTGTAGAGCCAAGGGGATGAGGAGTGGGAAAGGCTAGCTGATGGTTTGGGAAAGAAGTGTCGTCAAACGAGTAGTAGCACAAAGTTTCGCCGACACTGCTGCCCCCGGGCCAATGTCGGGTCCCTTGAACTATCAGGTGTTGTCTGTTGCCACAGACTCCAGTATCCTTCTGCTGTGCGGCTTCCTTTGTGATCAACTGGCCCTTCGGCTCCTCTTGAGGGGACCCTGCTGATTTTTTTATTGCTTCCTCTTTTTTTCCCTCTAGCTCCTCCTTTTCTTTCCTTTTTCACAAAGCGTGCCGCGCCAGGGTTTGTCGCAGCAGCCGTTAGCGTGCGCGCGTAAATAGAAAAGTCGTAACGAGATCGCGGGTCGCTTTTAATCTTCCGGAAAATGCACGAGGGCGCCCAAGCCGATTAGCCTCTCTTCCTTCTATTTTTCGTTCCCTTTTCAACGGCGTTTGTCCATTAGGGAAAGCGAGTCGTAAATGCGCGGTACTAAACTGTCTCGGGCAGTGTAACGAGCTCTGTCGACTTTTGCTGTAACTATATATTGAGCCGTTGACTTTGTCGACGAAAAAGTTAAAGTAAGTTTCAGTTGTTTGTCTCCTTTGCGCAAAACTTCTTTTTTTTCTTTCTGCGGTGTCAAAAGTCAGAAGCTCATGATTTAGAACGTTCATTATGCAGAAATACCTTCCTAAGGACCACATCATTGAGGCGTGTGCACTGTGGCTTTGCAAGGAAGATGTACGTACAGTTTCTAGAACAAGAAGCAAGGTGAGGTGATTTGGGGGGGGGGGGGGGGGGAAGGGGGGGGGGGCGTCAGCTGTTTTCTGCGCATTTCAAACCGAAGTTATAGAACCAGACAGGGTGATATAACCATTGAACGTTTTGTGTCTGTTAGTTGGACAAAGGTGTATTCAGGAGGTCTAATTCCATGATACACCTTCAAACAATATCTGCCATTGTAAGTACTTTTATTCACCTTGTGGCATGGCAGAAAAACAACGGTGTCTGTTGCAAACCTGCCTTACCTAATGATATTGTTTTTCTGTTTTTTTGTTTTTCATGTGCGCTTTTGATGGGAACAAAATAGGAGCACACATGTATTTAGTATTATGTCGGAAATTAAGCAGTTAATCGACACCCTTTTCTGGGGTATGCTTGGTTTTTAGGAGAAAAATGCATGCACACCGCATGACACGTAACGTCATTAGGTGGATGATGTTGCTTTGTAAGGACCGTCGACCATATAATACCACCATAAAAACCTCGCGGCGGCACTGCCTATAATGAGCCCGAGTTTCCTCCATGTATAGACATGAAGCAGGTCGTATTGCAGAGGGCGCCCCCAATGTTCCATTCAATATTTCACTGCACTGGTGATGTACTGGTGACGAAGTATGGTGACGACGTCAGCACGCCAAAGTCACGGTTTCTGAGGATTCCGTTCTTCGTCGCACTTCACTGTGAAATAACCTAACCCTGCCGAACGGCGTTCCACTTTCATTCCATGCTTGAGGTTACTTCCCTTGAAAAAGACCAATGGAGGAAAGGAAGGGAGATAATTAAACGGAGGAGAAACCTGTGTCGTGATACTTGTGTGTGTTTGTCTCTATCTATATATCTATCTCTTTCTCGGTGTTTCTATCTTTCTTTTTCTTACCTATCTTTCTCTCTATTTCTTCTCTGTATTTCTCACTTCCTCTTCAATTTCTATCTCTTTCTCTAGTTCTCTATTTCTTCCTCTCTCTTTATTTGATTCTCGCTCGTTTTCTCCTTGTTTCTCTTTCTGCATTTTGTTCTCGCCATTTCTGTCCTCCTTATCTATATGCTATGCTTCACGCTCTCTCCTCCTCCTCACTCTTACATCTGTCATCCTCACCCTCACTTCCCTTTCCCACCCACTTGCTGCACTACACTATACAATGCTATGTCGAGCTCTGCTAGCATGCCTGGATAGTCGAGTGGTTAAGACGCTCGCCTTCGGTTCGCGGGTACGCGGGTTCTAATCGCGAAGAAATTTCCTCCCCTATAATTTTTCTATTACTTTATTTCTCTTACTTTTCTTTCTCCCTCTTTCTTTCTATTTCTCTTTACTCGTTGTCTCACCCATCAGAGTTATTGCATCCCGCGCCGGTGAAATCGTCGCACGTGTTCCAGGAGTGAAGCAGAAGATGAAGAAGACGACGACGATGTAGAAGAGGAGGGAGAGAGCGCGTGCCGGTCATGATTATGATCATTTTCTGTTCGCGGCTCACGCACTAACGGCCGCTGTTAGAAAAAGTTTTGGCTACGCTACTACGGCTTTATAGTAACGAAGTGAAAAACGAGATCGATTGCCTGTGGTTTCATACATTCCAGTAAGTACTACATGTCACAAGACATTGCATAGACGACCCGCCATGGTGGTCTAGTGGTTATGGTACTCGACTGCTGACCCGCAGGTCGCGGGATCGAATCACGGCCGCGGAGGCCGCATTTTCGATGGCGGCGAAAATGCTCGAGGCCCGTGTACTTAGATTACGGTGCACGTTAAAGAACCCCAGGTGGTCGAAATTTCTGGAGCCCTCCACTACGGCGTCCTTCATAATCATATAATGGTTTTGGGACGTTCAAATCCCATTAATCATTGTTGAAGAGATGGTTTGTGTATTTTGTTTCTTTAGTTTTGTAACTCGGCATAACATCCTTTAGGATCAGGACGCGAAGCTATTAAAAAGTCACAGTTTCACCGCAAGGGTGAAGCAATGAATGCGATAGTAACAAATTGTAATGTTATATGAAGTGAGGCTGGCAGCTAACTCTTCTGGATCCGATCTCACGCAACTCTAGAAAACGCTGGTTTAAGAGCATACGGCCGCTCCAGGGACACTCTGCTCACCACATTCTCTTCGCGTTGAGAGCGCAGTACGTAGAAGGGTACACCGGCCCCCCCGCTGTCGGCCGCCGAGAAGGGGAGATAACGCGCGCCCGCGACGACCGCGCTCGTAAAATCGAAGGTAGCTCGAGGGACCCCCCCCCCCCCCCTCGTGTCTTTTCACGCTCCACGAACGACGGGCGGGGCCGGTTATATAGATACATATACATCTACGGGGATGACGGCGGCAGTCAACGGCGGCGGCGACGCCGACGGCGAAAACCAGCCGAGAGTGTCCATATAATTGCTATCGCAATAAAAAAAACAGTTTAGAAGCGACACCACGGAAACCTATATATTTTCTGGCACTCGCCCGCAACGTTGCTATAAATGATGATTGTGCCAGTGTTTCGCAACAGATTATTTCAGCCAGAACGCTTCGGACATGCCTTTACGATAGCAGGCTTTTGCGCAGATAAGGTGACGCTGACTGTCTGAGGCATTGTTTGTCCCGCACGAAGAGCCTGCCTACTCGTGACCCGTGTGTTGTGCGACTGGATACCGAGCTATATATACTGTTTTCGATACGTTGGTTCCAGTGCTTCTTTATTTGCCGTCCAGTACCCACGTAAACAAGTAACACTCACCGTAAGCGTGGCCGTACTTACTTAAACGGGAGCAGTAATGATCAAACGCCGCCCAGGGAACGTTGCTTTGGAGATTTAGAGACAGCGTTTCGGCGAGGGAACATGATGCTTAGGAAAGCAGTTGCTGCGCTGAAGAAAGCAAGGACTCTTGTCAAAACGTTGGCTTTAATGATGTTCCCTACTAGGCGATTTCCCATGACATCGAACGTCCATATTATCCTGAACGTCTGTCTCGTTTGGATATAAGCTAGAGTGGATATACTTGAACGGCGAAAATATGGATTTGCCTGTTTTGTAGCATGAAGCTGCGAGGAAATTCGCACGAGTTGGAAAAAAATTCGTGCTGGTTATGCACTAGAATCCAGGACCAACACATCTCCAGGGCGGTAGGTCTGGAGGTTAACAGTCGTAGAGCTAGGGCAAGTTAATCGACAACTCTAGTCACAGGGACAGTGGCAATGGCAAATCAGACCTGCCGAAACACGCAAGGTAAGGAAATATTCAAGAAAGAAAACAGAACACGTAGTCAAATTTTCAATCTAAAGGTGTGCAGTCGTTTGATCCCAATACTGTGTCGTTTGACGGTGACCCAGGGCTTGACGCTTGATGCAGTGTGTGTAAAACGTCGGAACAGCCAAAGCATTCATGGTATCATGAAATTTGAGCCAATAAGATTTTTTTTTAGCGAAGCTGCGTATACTCCTGCCGCGGACGTTTTCATGGTGGGTATTCCGGGCGGCTCGCGTCGTATGTTGGCGCAAGAATACAGACATACGACGAAGACGACGCAGCTGCCGGCGCTTACCTCACCGCTGTTTGGTGGCACTGCTGTAGTGTGACGTAAAGCACTCCGAGAAACTCGAGAAAGCGAGATGCCGAGACGGCGCCACAACCTTACGCTGAAAAAAAAAAAAGAAAAATGTCACAGTTTCGCCTCAAGGGCGAAGCAATGAAAAGGATAGCAAGAAATTGGAATGTCGCAGGAAGAACGGTAAGCCGCTAGAAACTTGCTGCACGCTCCTCAAACACAAAGTAGGAGTCACGAAAATAACGCACAGGTATATACACAAGACGAGCGCAAATTTTCACATTTGTTACTACAGCTAGCCCCTACTTTGGCTCTTCTAGTTAGCAATTCACTCCTTTCGCAAACTTGGCCGCTGCAGCGAGAAACTTTGCAGTGAGAGCACAAGACGTACAAAACTTCCCCTCAGGAGACAAGCGCGCGAGCACGGGCGACCCAAGGCCTGCATGCATGTCAAAGTCGGAGGCGTACACCCTAACTCCGGGGAAACACAAGAAAGCTTTAGAATGGACAGCTTGCAAAATAGTTACGGTGCATGCGCGAGCAAGTTTATTTTCCACCAGATAACCTCGACCACAGACTGGCACGCAAACAATTTTTTCCATTCACCGTTTTGTCGTACCCGCGTGCCTTCAGTAAAAGCACATTGAGCCTGGATAGCAGTCTGTGCACGAGAGTTTTTGGTTGGAAAACAACCTTGCAGGAAAGCCGCCTTGCAGATTTTTGCAAATGGTCAATTGCGGGACCCAAGAAATTTGCAGTGGCACATGAAATCACCGCTCGCGTTTCCTGCTGGCGTCGATTCTGGTCAGTGACAAAACTTTCATTTGGGTCTAGTTGATAGATATTCCTGTGGCTAAAATTACCCGACATGAAGCCTCCATAGGGTCAGTTTTCAACGCAGTTTCAAGCACCGGCGTAGCTCAGTGGTAGAGTGCTGGGGCTGCCACGCAGAGGGCCCGGGTTCGGTTCCCATTATGTCATAGGCATTATTTATTTTGTTTTTTGTTTTCTTATTTCGCGCGATAGTGGTTACGGACACCGGCGGCGGCGGCGGCGGCGGACAACCACGGCGCAAAAACGGCCCTTGTGATCGCATAACAGCTTTCGCTGTAAAAGGCGGCTTCGAGCATGTTTTTTTCGTTCGTCTGAAGCGTGGAGAGGTCCTGTCAAGTGAGTATCTTAGCCAGCAAGTGCTACTTTTCTTTTATTCTTGTCCACTTACCGGTTTAACTAAAAAGAACATCCCCGTTCTTAACGCTTGGGGGGAGGGGGGGGAGGTTTTTTTTTAAGCATTTGTACCAGTTATCAGCGCAAACGCTGCAACTGTCAATCAGTCGTCAAACTTTCACAGAATTGGCCAGTCTATATATTAATGTTGCTGACAGGCATCACCTCATGTCTAAACTGTTATTCGCGTCATACGATAGTCCGAGGTGACCGACTCTCTTTATCTGCTTTTCGAAGCGAAGATTTTGGCAGATTGGGCTGCGGTATGCGGCTATTGTTTCGCGAGAGCACGGCGACAAGTGACAAGCACTTGCGTCCAATCGCTGGGCTGTTGTCGCACAACGAGATGCCGTGATACCGTTGCCATGAGAAGCTCTACAAGTCACACGGAGCAGTACTTAAAGAAGTACTAACACGATTTTAAGGCACCCCAAAAGGGACATTTTTTTTTTTATTTTCACGGTGTGCACTATCAACGCTCTCCACACACCGAAGCCAGACACCACGTATAAAATACTTTACTTTGATTTTAAAGTTTTCATCTGCTAGCATCTTCAAGCCAGTCACACTACACTGGTCATTATCACAAGTCCACACAGTTCACTGGGTTCGCGAAATTCGCGTCCCGCATGCAGCCTGAATCGCAGAAATCGCTGTCAGAGTCTCTGGACGACAATTCACTCACCGTCGTTTACGTGAACCACGTGCGACTGACAGCAAATTGACAGCTGTTGCTAGTATGCCGCGAGTATCAGTCTTCCCGTGACGTCAGACCTCTTTTGACACGTCACTGCGAAGCCACCCTGTCGATACCGAAACCGAAATTGCTGTTTCAAGGCAGTGGTTTTAAAAATATATTCAATGCATTCCCGATCGCTACGACGCAGTTTTTAAGGTTCTCGACACCCATGTTTTTATTTAGAGCAACAACCGGAACACGTTTAAAATTCGTGTCAGTACTCCTTTAACTCTGATGGGATCCTGTATACAGTCTATCAAGGGGACTGCCCATTTCAGCACGCGCTGGTCGGATAAGACTCGAGGGACGGCGGGCTATCGGCAATCCGTTATCGCTGGTGATTGAGCCACGTGCGATCGGCGTGCGCTGGCATTAATAGTCGGGTTCTTGCAGAATACCGTACTTCGTCTGTTTGTCAATAATAATTTACCTTAAAATCATGTAACCTTGCCTCTAAACTAATGCATGAATGAATCTGTGCAGATTTGTTTAAGAGGAAGCGTCACTTCAAAGCAAACTGAATAAAAAAAAATCATATACGTGTCCAATCAAGAAACTGTCATCGCACATCCAGTAAAACCCAGTGTTGTACGGAACGGCGTTCCAAGGAACAACGTTCCAGGAGCTAGTTCCTTTTGGGAGGAACGGAGGAACGCCAGCGTTCCATTCAGGATCGGTGGAACTGTAACGGTAACTCGTTACATTTAGGCAGGAACGGTAGAGGGAACGGCGTTCCTTCTGGGAAGGTTCCATGGCATTCAACAGGTGCACGCACGCAGCACATCATGCAGAACAGAGCTGATGGGCGACCGTGTGGGGCACGAAAATGTAGCGCTCGACCATCACGTGACTGCGATGCGTCCTGGATTTTTACTTCAAGGCGCCCGCCGGGGGGCGCAGGAAAGCGAAAGACGCCGAGACTGACCACGTGCGGGAGGAACAGTCGATTTTTTGCAGCAGAGATGTTATGCTCGAGGTTTCCATGTGTCGTAGAAAGAAAATTATCATCATCATGAACCGGCACGCACCCTCTTCGTCATCGCCATCCTCTTCTTCTTCTCTCCCAGAACACGGGCGCTGATTTGTCGGGCGCGGGATCCAATAACTCTGATGGGGCGAGAGAACGAGTACAAAGAGAGCGAAAGGAAGGGATATAGAGAAAGAGATAAATTCTTGGCTACAAAGTGTTTTCGGTGAGGCGAGATTCGACACCGCCTACCCACGATTTGAAGGTGAGCGTCGCAACCACTTCGGTTATCTTTTTTTTTTTCTTTCATGGTATTTATTCAACATAGGGAAGACACTTTGAAGCAATTAAATACAGGCAGAGAACTAATATGTTCATTTTTCTCGTTTCGCGGCCCAACGACGAACACAAGAATTCGCATTCATCTCTAGAGCGAATACATCAAAGAACTGCCATTTCCCATTATACACTAGATTGGTGGTAAGGACAAACACCTCACCAATGCAATATACCATTCTGGCTGACCTTCCATTTGCTCGTATACATCTCTTAGCTGAGTGAGCATATATTAATGAAGTAGGGTGTTGAGGAAATTGTTCGCTATGCGTTTTTCTGGAAAATGTGCGCAGGCTAGAAGTGTATAGCATATCCTTGTATAGTACACTATATCACGGGGGTGGGAAGGAGAAGTGATGGTGATGAGGAGGAAAAGAAGGAGGGAAAAACGAGTATAGAGAGACAGAGAAAAAGAAAAAGAAAGAAAACATATAAGGCCAGCGAACGTACACAGAGAAACAGAGAGAGAGTGTGTGTGAAAAAAAAATATAAAGAAAAAGAAAGAGAATAATATAGACAACGAAAGGCAAGAAAGAAAGCAAAAGATAGAAAAAGACAGAGAACGAAATATACAGCAATATGTTCGCTCACTGTGAACCGGGGACTTTACTTAGGCGCAAATGTGTATCCTGAACATTATTTTCTGCTCACACTGAAATATTGAATCAGCACTCATTAAACGCCTAAGTATTGTCCCTTTCGTTGCGATTTCTTGTGCGAGAAATTGAATTATATTGGCGAATTGTTGGAGATTTCTATTTGAATATATGAAGTGCAGTATCCTGGCTGCGCCTTTGAAGACCGACGTTGAAAAGTGCCACATGTGTTGGACTTGAAATAGACGAGCACGAAAGTTGCGGTTACATGTATGCAGTAAGGCCGATGGCCTCGGAAAAATTTGTTTAGGAGCGTTTGTTTAGATTTCTTTACCTATGTATAACCTGCTGTCGGCAATGTTAAATTCGTCTGATATATGTAACGCAATGGGAACTTTGAGTTGCTTACTTTATTTTGCCTCAGGATTATTCGACACTATATATTTATTAAAAACTCAAATGTAACGTTAATGTAACGACACGTTCCAATTTTGGAAATGTAACTGTAACGAGTTCCTTTTGCATTTGAGGAACTTGTAACGGGAACTCGTTCCGAAATTGGTAAGGAACGAGGAACGAACTTTCGTTCCTGTTTTAGAGGAACGTGTACAACACTGGTAAAACCTAACAGAAACACTTGTTTCTCTAAGAATATTGCTTCTGACCAGAGAAGCTTTTTTTTTTTTTTTTTTTTGAAATGCTGAGGGATGATAATAACTAGCTAAGTAACAAAATGGGCTAGTTAGGTTTGTATTCCTAGTTCTTCGCGCTCAGTTTATGACGCGGGGAAAAAAGTACATGACTGATATTTGGAAATGTAACAAAATCGTTTTGTCGTTCCCTATCCTCACTTCCGTTCTTTACAACCATATTGCGCAAAGAAATATGTTTAATGCGCTTACAAAAGCAATTACAGAGGGAATATTGAAATCAATAACTCTGCAAGAAAGACGGGCACCCCATCTGGGTCTTATTGCATCTGTCCTTAGTACGAAACGTATAAGCTGCTACATGGAGGTTATTGCAAATATTAGGGCGAAATACGCACTTTTTATTTACGCCACATGGGTACACTGGATGGTCAAGATTTTTACTGTTTTATGCTCACGTCCGCCGTCCACTCCTCCGTTTGTGCCTAGTCATGACACAGATGCACAGTTGTGTGGCTGGTTTCATTTCAGAAACTTGAAAGTCCTAGCAAATTTCATTCGGTATTCTAACATGGCTGCTCAGCCAAACATAATAACAGTTACAGTAACGACGAACCTTTAATTAATAGTGTGCGTAGTGCTTATAATCACCGACAAACAGTACTTGCGGTTTGAGCGGAAACCAGCCAGCGCGAATGTCTGTCACAGGAGGGCAGGCGCGCCGGCAAGCGATTCCACGGCAAGCGGTTCGGAGAAGCACCCCAAGAATGGGATTGCCTGGATTTCCCCGATACCGAACGCTATATATGCACAAAAAATACAAGAAAAAAAATTGGCCCGCGTATCTGCATGCTTCGCTGCAAATGTCGTCGAAAGACGATAGTCTTGTACCGGCCGTACTACTATGTTTTGCCTTGCCTCAGACAGCGCCTATACTCTACGTTGAATTGGCCGCATCTGGCTGGCATTGATAAAATAGAGGAGGCGCTGCGCGAGATATGGACGCCATTGAAAAACATGAGCTTGTGCTGAACCAAGGGCATTACACCGTGACCAAGGGCCACTGCCAGCGGCAGCACCTTATCGTCGGCACACGGCTTTTTCGTGCCAAGCGTCGCAGTTCGTGCACAGCGTCGCATTTTCAGCGCAGCCTAAAAAACACTAGGGTCTTTACAATTGCGTACCTATGTATTTTCTAATAAAAGAACACACGACCTGACACTTACATATTAACGTTGCGCCTCAGGAATGCGTATTATTTGCTTTTTGATCGAATATGTTCACAAGTATGAACGCAAACACCAGTTCAAGATGACTGGGCGTTCAGAAAGTGGTTAAACTTTGGCCGAGTAGCTGAATCGGGTTACGGACAGACAGACAGACAGACAGACAGACCAAAATTTTTGCGTTGAAGTATCCCAAGAAAGACTATCGTCTTTAAAAAGACATGGCATAGTCAGTCGAATGGCCACAGGCTTTCGCCGAATACACTTTGAAATCTACAGTGTCCTTCAATTTTTTTTATTGACATCCTATTCTTACAACACCCACACTCTTAAGAAATAAATCAAGTATTTGAAGAGTATTTCTGACACACAACTATAATCGTCCTCTGTCTTGCTTGCACTTCCTTTGTTGAAAAGCTGGTTCTCGCCACTTTCCTATCACGAATCCTATCTGACGTTGATAGCGCGCACGCTGTTCGTGACAGAGAAGTGCCGGGACCGTGGTGATAAAGCAAGAAAAGTACACGAGCTAGATTACGATTACAGTTGTGTGGCAGAAATACTCCCCAATTAGTAGAATTTTAATTTGAGTGAACGAGAATTGTACAAAAGTATTACGCATATACTTAAGCCTGACCAGTTTTGATTTACTTAACAGCTGGGGTTTTGAGAATATTGGCAGCTAAGTTGAGCTTCAGGTGTTACATTCTCATGTGTTCACGTCGCAATGACAGAGACGACAAAGAAAGGGTATTTTGTTTATCAGTTTCTTTGTTATGCTTGCTTTTATAAGTTTGTATGCAGGGACACCCTTGTACTTACGTTTAGGTAGCCGTTAAAGAAATCCTCGGGCTGAAAAAACCCGGCATATCCTGCGCATTTTGGGGATCAATTTCATGCGAAGCAGTCAGGCAGTATAGCAGCCTATGCGGAATTTTGCGCTTTAAGCGAATCATTACATGGTGGTTCGAAGTCTTTGTTTAAGTTGTGCGCCTATCATGTGGTTACAAAGGCAAGCTGAATACAATGCAGTGTAAAGGGTAGCTCATGGTCCGACGTAACATGGGCACTCACGTTTGAGAAGGGCGTCAATTTCTTTGCCACGAAGTGCACGCTGCGGGACGATGGTGTCCATATCATATGTAGTCGTCGTGGTTGTTTTCGCCTTCTGGTAGAATACTTGAGTGCCCTGGGGTTCCAATCCGGCTCTAACAGGGATTTTTATTCTTTGCTTACATCGGGATGTCTAACCCATCGGCAACACCGTCGACCCGGACACCGCATTTTGTGAGACGGGCTCCTTCACACTGTCGGTCGGTAACGGTTTGCATAGTTTAGGATGATATAAATTGAGAATCACCTGTGGCGCACACCCGCACCCCCATGGGCCGCGGTATGCGAGTATATAAGCCAGACGTGATTGAAGGATTTCATGACGTACGTGATAGGGAAGTCACGATATTCATGTTATGAACTGCGAATCGTGCTTCTTCATATATACAAAAATGTCCGCCTATGCCACTTTTGGTACGTACCAAGCTAAGGAGACTACCACTAGAGCGCCAAGACGCAGGCGGGTAGATAGATAGATAGATAGATAGATAGATAGATAGATAGATAGATAGATAGATAGATAGATAGATAGATAGATAGATAGATAGATAGATAGATAGATAGATAGATAGATAGATAGATAGATAGATAGATAGATAGATAGATAGATAGATAGATAGATAGATAGATAGATAGATAGATAGATAGATAGATAGATAGATAGATAGATAGATAGATAGAAACGGTCAAAGTGCATTTGGTTCGCTAAATGTTCCGCATTTAAAATTGATTCGCCGTCTCCGTTATGGTGCGCCTCGTAATAATATCTTGGTTAGGGAACGCAATTCGCCAAACTTAGCGTTAATAATTTGTCGCATGTCGGCCTCGGTGGAACAGTGGCTACGGTGCTCGGCTGCTGACCCGAAGGTCGCGGGTTAGATCCCGGCCGCGGCGGTCGCATTTCGATGGAGGCGAAATGGTAGAGGCCCGTGTATTGCGCGATGTCAGTGCATGTTAAAGAACACCAGATGGTCGAAATCTCCAGAGCCCCCCCACTACGGCGTCTCTCATAATCATCTCGTGGTTTTGGGACGTAAAACCGCAGATATTATTATTAATTTATCGCAATCGCAGTAGCCCCTAAATGTGTCTTTTTAAAGGTTACCCCGTTTCCCTTCCCCACAAGAGTCCTTGATCCGCTTGTGTATAATATTTTTTTCTGCTTGGGAATATATATTCCGCCAGTGTATTTACGTACAACATCAAAAAAATTTGTGAAATAAAAGAACAAAATAACGCGGGAAATTACGTAGATTATCTATTCAATCCGCACGGAAGTAGATTCGCTATATACTGCATACCTACCCCTCCCCCATCCTTGCCGCGCCAATTCACGTCCGTTCAAGTGCATGCGACAACACTGCGGTGGCAGATAAACATGAAAAGCAAATAGCCGCCACTCTACATCAGCGTCTATATAGTGTACTTATCAGTGCATTGCGTTACCCTTTGCTCATTCAAGCGCACCGCTGTGACCGTGAAACTTAGGTAGAGCGAGGGCAGGTCACGGATGTGGAAAGGAGGTTGAGAGTTGCCAACGTAGATAAAAACGTGAGTCGGCGTGTCTGAGAGCCTCCCTGCCTCTGTGTTGCGCTGACAGTGCTTCTTTATCTACATATGAATGATAACTGCAGCGTCATTCACGCCCATTCCAGGTACCCACCCTCAAAGGAGGCAAAGATATCGATCATGGCGTGAGGATGCGTGCATATACTGGATGTTTCACGTAACTAGAACAAGCTATTTAAAAAAAAAAGAAGTGGATAACTGTAACTGAATGAAACCAAACGACATTGTGTTTGCAGTCACTTCGGTGCTCGTTAGTGTACTTTATATTGCGCTTAATTGGTTAATTAAGATCATTTATAGAAGATTTTTAATATTCACTCTAACCCCAAGGGCGTTTCGTTACGTTGCAGAAGGCATTCCAAAATGGCCGATCCTATTTTTTAAGTGGGAAGCATTTCTTATCGAACCAAA
This sequence comes from Rhipicephalus appendiculatus, assembly GCA_030522465.1. Lineage (NCBI taxonomy): Eukaryota > Metazoa > Arthropoda > Arachnida > Ixodida > Ixodidae > Rhipicephalus > Rhipicephalus appendiculatus. The sequence continues at coordinate 38,335 of JALIZH010006413.1, read as the reverse complement.
GGCACTTTGACCGCTTCTGTCTGTCTATTTATTTATATCTCTAACCGCCTATATCTGAGCGCTGGTGGTCACCTCCTAGACTTGACACATACCAAAATTCGCATGGGGGGGGACATTAATGTGCGACGAACACGATGAATAGATCATGACCTGAATAGCGTTCGAGATACTAGTCGTGTACGTCATGACATCCTTTCCCTCTGTCACATGTGGCCATAGGTCGGCAAACTTACTCATGAGTCGAATCAATCAGACTCAGATCGAGCCGTGAGTCTGAGTCTGAGTGAGTCCGGGTGAGTAATGTTTTGGTGAGTTTGAGTCCGAGTGAGTCCGGTTGAGAAATAGTTTAGTGAGGAGTCTGAGTGAGTCCGGTTGAGGTAAATTTTGGTGCCGACCTATGCATGTGGCACATCACATGCCGACCTATGCATGTGGCACATCACATACCCGCATACTATGCCCATAGAATACGGGTGTGAGCCATAGCTAATACACGGTTTGTATCAACACAGAAATGATAATAACAGACTAGAAACCTTAACGCAAGATCGTTAAGAAGTCTGTCCCGCAGAACATCCTGTGTCAGCGCGCACGAGCAGCGTGCACGCTGGCACAGGGAAATAGCATCGAACAGAGTCATTCTCCGTGGCAGTCAAGCATTTTACCACTCAGCCAAGCAGGCGCTTGAAACTGCATAGGAAATACCTTTCAGGCGTCAGGTTGGTGATACGTCTATCGAGGTTGTAGTGTTCTCTATCCGCTTTCATACCAATGTAACAAACATTATATATGAACTCCTACGACTCACGTGACGTGAGGGGCGTAGCCAGAAATATTTTTCGGGGGGGAGGGGGGGGGGGGGGGCACCTCCTTGAAATGGCCATTTTTCGCTGTGTATGCCATGGCGAAAAAAATTTCGGGGGAGGGACACGGGCCCGGTGTGCCACCCCCTGGCTACGCCACTGCGTGACGTCATGCTTGCACGTGAGGTCATAGTCGCAGCTACATAACGTACTGGTTCACCAACATGGCGGCCTTGATGACGTAGAGGCAGCGTAATCACATCGCGCTTGATCTGCTTCAATATTATAACGATGTGGCGAGAATTCTATTGGCCTCTGTCCGTCAATAACGAAAGAACTTGCAAGTCATATAAGAATAACATGAACGCGTGACATCACAAACCTTGCATGTGCTATGCGGTTCAGCAACATGGCGGTTTCAGTGACGTCAGTGCAAACCATCTATATATAGTAAACCGTTGCTCGAACTGGATGAATAAGCACGCAACCGTTGCCTATGATATGCACACCGTCGCGACCTAGAGTTTAGTTCGTTTCGATAAAACTGACATCTGTGCTTCCACGTGAATGTCGACGTCACTACAGATTACAAGATACCCTTTGGGCGTCAGTGTAGTCGACGTGCCTGCATGGCACGTCCCATAACTGCTCAAAAGTGCACGAAAACATCTGTCCAACTCGCAACGCTTGGCTCAAATGGATGGATGCAAGAACTTTACTGATATTCCTGAGGTGCTAGACTCAGCTCGTATCGGGCCGCTCCCACGTTGGGGCAGTCAAGCCAAGCCCGACCGCCGCATCGTCGGCTCTTTGGAGCAGCCCATATGAGCGCCGACATAGAGGGGCTGTTGACAGCCCCTTGTCTTCGTTGATTTGGCCGGGAATAAAAAATACTTCATGGCGTGCTACTCACCTATTACTTCGCATAACATCGACTCCCCAGAATTTGTGGGATCTGCCGGAATTTCGTGGCAACATTTTTTCCGGTGTTTCAAGAGAGTCCATGAATTATATAGTATATTAAAAATACTACGTGACTGCGCTCGTGCGCTATCGTACTGCAGCGCTCTCAAACGTGCTCGATGGAAACAACCGGCGCGCCGACCGTTGCGAAACGAGCGGCCGCGGCTCGTGGCATTGGCGTCCCAGTGCGTCAGCTTTTTTAACGACCCCACACGGCAAGAAAGCGCCGTAACTTCCGATAAGCGATCGGTTGACAGTCCGCGCGCCGGTTGCTTCGCTCAACACACGGTTGAGAACTCTGCTGTGCTGTAGCGCATGAGCGAAGTCACGCAGTTTTGTTTCATATTTCGCGGCCTTTCTTCAAACGCCGGAAAAAAATCGCCAAGCATGTACACCCGGGAGTAAAAGTGTACGGACCACGGGAGCGCATGCCAAAATCGCTGTCTGCGCCGTTGAGTGGCAAGCCGTCCGCTGTCCAGAGGATTTCTCTGACGGAATAGCTGTCGAGAGCATTGCTCTGACATAATTCCTCAGAAAAAATGCTGACGAAAGTAGACGACTCGCCACTAGGCGGCGCAGACGGCAAGCGTATACGGACGGCAATGGTCCGCATAGTTTTGCTCACGGGTGTACGGACGTTGACACAAAAAAACTGGTTTGGAATGCCCGCCACAACGTAACGAAATGTGCTTGGCCCTGAAGCGAATGTTCAAAAATTTTGCACAATAGACCTTTTTAATAAATTTAAAGCTAGCTTTCCTACTATGCAGTTTGCCCTACTAATGGCCGCTAGCCACTTGCGGCAAACAGCGTATTTAAGCGCACTTTTCTTGCGCTGTGACGTGAGAACTGTTGACTCGGCTCTCTTGAAGTAAGCATGCACAATAGACAAGCCCCAGCCCGTCAAACTAGGACCTCGTCCTCACTTAAAGCATGAAAGGTGCCGCCATAGGTTGCGCGAGTATGCATCGCAGGGAAGCGCACTTGCGCATCATAAAAATGGTCTATTGATCTCAGTTGATCAACCGATTAAGTGCAGTCTAACAAAATGCCCTAACGAGCACCCCATGACCACAAACCATATGCCGTTGGTTGCATTGAGCTGCGTTTAACCACTTCTTTTTTTAAATATTTGGTTCTAGTTACGTGAAACACCCTGTATATGATACAGCTTTGGTGTTACTTCCGCTACAATTCACAGGTGCAAAAACATAGGACAGGAGGCGGCAGCTAAACGCGGCCTTCTTTTGTAGGGAACGGTTTGTCTTGGACCGTATGATGAAAGTGAGTCTGGTGCGGGTAGTCTTGTTCTTGTTTTTTTTTTTTTCGTCCTTTGTGCGTCTTGGTGTCTCGCAACATCACAGCAATGTCGTTTTACGATCCCTTTAAAACGCCGACGTCCTCATCATCCCGAGTGGAATACCTCAGTGAAGAGTTGGTGTGAAGGCTCTATAGGGAAACCACGTGCGGGTGACGTCTATTGCACTGAAAAGCATGAGAGCGTCGCCGCTCTTCTTTCTCGCTCTTTCCTTTTGCTGCCCTTTATGGCGTTGCCGCTGTGCTAACATCCTTATCGCATCGAAGAAAGAAACGTGACTCGCCAGTCTTCCGTCCGCATGCCTCGGACGCGTGATTTGGGCGCAATCGTCGCTTCGCCAGCACGGCAGCAGCCGAGAGAGAGAGATACAAGTGGCAGATAAAGAATAACTAGCTGAAACAAGCCTCCACGCATCGTCCGGAGGACAGCGCGTGCGCGGCGTTCGGCTGCACGCACGTCCCCCCTCTTTTAGAGCGACAACCGCGCGCGCAAATAGAACCTCGGACACACACTTCGCGCCGGCAGTTACGTGCAGCGCTGCCAAAGCTCCACGCCGAGTCAGATCGGTCTAAAGCGAAAAAAAAAATAGTCCGGAAATCAGTGGCAAATAATTTTTGACAGTACAGAGCGTCGCTTCCCTGTACTGAAACATTCTGTATGCCATTCCAATAAACCCATATGTTTCAGTAAGATTTTTAGGGAAATATATGGAAAATAATAGAGACTTTATATTGACTCCGTAAGGAAAAATACGAAATTACCTGGAATGGCGTACGGAACATCTCAATAGGGTTTTGAAAGAGACCGGCACATATGCTTAAGCATACACAAACGCTGTTTTACAATTGGTGCACTGCGGTGGTGCGCGACATCAGCTGCGGTACCATGGTTAGCGATAGAGAAAGTGAACTCGTGCAAGAGTTTTAGCGAACCGTTGCTGCTTCTTGGATGTCTTGCTACGAGCTTACTCCGAAGCGCAATCTGAAAGTTTGGACAACAAGACCAAGTCAGTATTGACATCGCTCTAAAGTTCTCTTCTGGATCCCTCAATCCACGTTGTTTGTCCGTTTGCAAAATCACGATCTTTATTGGTTGGTTCGAAGCAATGAATCAGCTTTGTTTTGTTTGTGCGATGCTTTTGCGTACCGGGGGTCTTTACTCTCTCCACCAGTCTGCTGGTCATTGAAGTCGTTGATAATAAGCCACATTTCTTGTTTTAACGTTCAAGCTACCATGGCTAGATTTAGCATCAGCATGAAGACTTGAAAACTGTGTGTGCTCCATTCAATCGTTACTCTACTTTCAAAGGGCTGATCCGGTGCCACTGGTGAGTTGGTATATTGGTCTATTCCAGGGGCGCATCCAGCCACTCCTTTTCGGGAGTGGCTGGATTATTGGGGACAGGGGGGGGGGGGGGGACGCTTGAAGTAAAACCGGAGATGGGGGGGGCCTGACTTTTTTGTTTTTAGTAGTTACTAGTAGCATCACAAGAACCCCATTGCAGCGTAAATACTGTTAATTTGTGTTCACAGTGGTCCCTCTGATTTGTCCTAAGCGTTGATAGACGTGGACGATTAGAATAAAGGCTTAAAGTGGGGCTGCTGACAAAGGCTTTGGGGGGGGAGGAGGGTGATCACCCATACCCCTCCCCCCCCCCCCCCCTCTGGATCCGCCACTGGTCTATCCTTAGGTATTGTGAATACGTTGCGTCAACGCAGGCCAGCCTGGATAGCGCCACACGAGTTCCAATTCATTGATTCTCTGAAGTGATGGGCTATCTCTTAAAAGTGACGTAGCGTCAGGCCTTCTCGGTACGACGACAGTGCAATGGCGCAAGACCACCTCATAATACATGTGCCGGTGCGCACTCGTAGCCTGCCCCAACCGGTTGTAGCACCGGTGTTGGATTCCGGCCAGGCTGTAACCGCACATCGGCCCTCGTCCGTGCGATCCCCCCACATGTTGCACAGTACTAGATCCGGTATCCCCTGCGGAGGAGTGGTTGGCGGTTGCCCGTCGGCCCAGAGATAGAAGAGATAGCGCCGTGGCTCGCGCGGGCCGCACGGAGAAAAACAGCTGATAGCGCGCGAACGCGCTGCCGTCGCCGCCAACGCGAGACCAGAGTCCAACGGAGCTGGCGTTGGGCTCGATTAGGGCGCGCTCTCCCATTGGTCGATCCAGGAGGCCTGACGACCCCACTCCGCGGCGGCGGCACGTGCCGCAACCGTGGCCCGGCGATAACGGCGCGGCGCCGGCCGGGGGTGTGTTCGGCCTACGTGCCCTCGGCGCAGCGTTTATCGGTGCGGAGAGGGGCGTTTTCGGAGGAGAAGGGGGCTGTGAAATCACGCTGTCGCGCGCGCGAATGCTTGCCGAGCGCCAAACGATAGAGGCGAAAAATAGCGCCTCGCCGAGCCGGCACTTTTGTGCGACAGTGTGTTTGCACGAGGAATGTGGACGGCGCTCGATCTAATCTGCGATAAGTGGCCGATGAGGAATCGCCCGATCGCGGCGCCGCTCGCCCGCTCCCGCCGAGAGAATAGATGTCAGGCTTGACTGTACGCACCGCGCCATGTCAGCGGTGTTTGCTGATGAGAGTCAGTCAGATTGTCCTGTTATACTCTAATTGACTCCGATAATAGAGCGATTTCATAATTTCCCTCCCAGAACTGAGTCTCGCTGAGATAAGAAATCCGCGGAATACCAACGAAGTTAGCGTTCCCTTCGTACTTTACGATGCAAAATGGTTGTTGAATGGTGAAATATACGCGAAAATTTTGGGGCATGAACAACTAGCACTCGTCGACATTTTACAAACACTATTACTAGCGTGACTTAAACAAGAATCAACCCTAGCTTTCTTGGGTTCTTGCAGAAATCGATTCGTCATCATCAGTAGCAGCAGCAGCGGCAACCTGACTATACCCCACTGCAGAGCAAAGGCCTCCCGCAAACTTCTTAATCTTATATGCACACCTAATCTGCCTACCCCTCGTGCCTTCTCGTGGAATACAGTTTGTTACTCTTAATGACTATAGTGGCTATCTTAACTTCTCGCGACATGCCTTGCCCATGCTACTGTCTTCTACATTGTTTCGACTAAGATGACCCTTAACGCGATTCAGCATCCATCGAAAACACATCTTTTTTAAGCAAGCTCTAAAATCCTCTCACTTCCACTTTTCTTTTTAGATGCGAAGCATCTTATGCTCGGGGCTGTGTCCGTCCCGCGTCCGGCGTCCCGCGTCTGATCACTTTCATGAAGTAGGGAAGCACCCACTATGCGAACCAGAACACTGTAGTACAATAAGGCCGTCAACCACCACCACAGTTGCCAGAGTCATAGACGAGAGCACCGAGTGGCTGCTTAGCAATGGCTAGGCATGTGGTGGGTGCAAGCAAAGAATAACACGCACTACCGGTGGTGTCTGTAGCCCACGTTGACTCCATTCATTGATCTTGCTTGCATGTGCTTGCGGAGGCTTTGTCCATCCCTCCCTCCCGCGTCCCACCCCCCCAGAGTGCATGCGCGTCCCCTCCCCCCCTCTCTCTCCTCTCCTACGCTCCCCCCCGTTCTCTCCTCTAGAAATCCTAATCACTGTTTTCCGTGAGACATCTGGGCGCCGCCATCTTGGGCTGTTAAGTCGATGTTTTCTAGTTTTTGTATATCACGACGTGAATTAATAAGGCCATGAAACATCGTATGCACCAACGCGACTGTTTTCATGCGTATGCGTCTACTGTAACACTGTTCGTTTAGTTGTTAAAGATACAAAACACAAAGGTTAACAGCCCACTATGGCGGCACTGAAACCCATCCGTAAAATAGTCTACACTCTGCGAAGCGGCGCTCGCGTTCCACACCACCACCAGCGCATGCGCGCCCCCTCCCCCCTCTCTCTCCTCTCCTACGGTCCCTCCCGTTCTCTCCTCTAGGAATCCTCGACTCTACGGAGCGGCGCGCACGACAGGTGGTGCGACAGCTGCATACTCCGCTGGGGGGCGTCACGGTAGTTCCGCGGTATGAAAATGACGGAGCGCGCGCGTCTCGTTCTCTCTCCCGTGCAGCGCCGCGATGAGCGCCCGGGCCGCTGCCGCGAAACGGGAGCGCGACGTTTCTCCCGCTCAAGCCAGCCATCTCCCCGCTGCTTCGCATCCACACATGGTTCCCTTTAGCGGGAGATGGGGAAATTTTTCATTTGCATGCTACAAAGGACCAGAGGCATTGCAAAGAGGTGTGACGCGAACATATGCGGTAGCTGCCAGCCAACCTTCTTGATACTATAGGGGCATCACGCACGCATCAGCGATATCGTTGGCATGGTGGCAAGGTGGTATAAAAGTCAGATCAAGGGTTTGCGCCGCAGGGTAGTACCCCGACCTTTACAAGGCGATGAATGGCAGGGAAATCGCAAGGTCGGTGAAGGAATTATTTCACTATCAGGGCTCCGTTGTCTTTGTAAATTTTATGAAAGAGGCATGCTCGCAGATACTTATGACGCAAGAAGAGATACACGTGAGCATGCACTCTGCCGCGTAAACATCTTCCATGAGTTTCTTGTTTTTCTTGACTTTGTAAGTGCAGTGAAAGAAGACGAAAAAAATTTTTTTTTTTTGTTTCTGCTTGCGCTTAGAAAGAGCGCATATACCCAGGGCCGTACCCAGGAATTTTTTTCGGGGAGGGTTTGGACGCTGAACGGGAACTTTGGCAACTGGTGGTGGCTGTGGAGGCATGTAAATATTTTACTATCACCCGAAAAGTTAAAGCGTCAAAAAATTTCGGGGGGTGTCAGAACCCCCCTCAACCCCCCCCCCCCTTAGTTACGGCCCTGCATGTACCAACGCACTCGTCTCACTAATAATGCCCTTCAGTGCACGGTTATTTGTGCACTAAACGACGATCCCCACGCCATCATACAAACTCAAATTTATACCGTTATATCCTCTGGAAAGCTACTTCAACCTTAATCGTAGTGAGGCACGCCGCAGAAATATAGGTGCGCCATTGCGTACAGACTACAGGGTCTGTCCCAAAAGTTCCCGGAATTTTTTTATATAAACAATTTATTCAACATCCGATTACAGTTTTTCCAGAACTTTTCAGGGTACTCTCCCCCTGCTTTGATGCACGATTCCCAAGGCTACACCCAATCACTGAAGGCGCCCTAGAAGCCATTAAGATAACAACCTTCAATGAGGTCGTCGCAGAAGCTTTTACCGTCTCCAGCATGCCATACTACGTTTTCTTTTTCAGGGTTCTTTTGATCACTGGGAACAAAAAGAAGTCCGGTGGTGCCAAATAGAGGCTCTACGGTGGCTTGGGCAGCGTTGTTACACCCATTTTGGCCAGCAACTCGGAGACAATCAGCGCGGTGTGGCTGCTCCTCCTGTGACTCGTCAGGACTTCTGGAACAATTGTCGCGAAGACTTTTCTCATTTGAAGATCATCCGTCAATACACAATGAACAACAGTTTTAATTACTATATACTGCCCCACGAGTCTCCGAACACGTAATTGCCAGTCCTTGTCCAAAACATGACGCACCTTCAGCACTGAGTCGTCGGTTTGTGGTGTCTACGGGCGTCCCGACTGGTCTTAATCGTTGACACACTCCTGACCTTCCCCGAACCTCTTCTTTCACGTGAAAGTTTCACTTTGTTTCGTCGCGTATATCGCTGTAGGCTTTCTGAAGCATTTCGAGTGCCTCCGCCCCATGTTTACCCAGTTTCACACACACACACAAAAACTTCATTACGTAACACTGCTCCCAAAACGGGCCACCCTTTTTTTTTTTTTCTTGACGAGGGTTGCGTAGATACATTTTACGCAAAGCGTCAACTGTCTCAACAACTACTCGCAGGCAAGCAAAACCAGACTCATTTTGAAGCTTATATCTTCCACTATCTTCTCCACTTGAAGAGCCACCCCGCCAGGCGTCGTTGCCGATTACCGAAAAAAATTCCGGGAACTTTTCGGACAGACCCTGTACCCAATTAGGCATCGATAGCTCTGGCTTTCAACGAAAATCTCAGCCGTATCACGTAACAATGCCTTTCTGTTGATTCTATTGAATTATTATCCTCCTCCACCCCATGTCGTCCCAACCGATAATTTGGGAACAACGCCACATGGAGCTCTGAACAAGCGTGTGACGTTTCGTTGGGACTGTTACATTATCCAAAAGCCGACAAAGCATCGACAGCTGAAGGAGACACCTATTCTGGCATGACCCAAAAAATACTCCAGGGTACATGAACGCGGAGGTGCGAGTGACATTTGACGGGCACTTAAGTCAAGGATTAGGGTTGCCTCTAATTTTGAACAGCGGAGCTGTTTGTGCCAGCCGTTACTTGTAATCCGAGAGCACAGAACTATCATAATCATGAACCGGCAAGCGCTCTTTCCGTCCTCTTCTTCCTCATCGTCCTCGTTTGAATCTTCTGCTTCACTCCCATAACACTTTGTCCGGCATGGGATGGAATAATTCTGATGGGTGAGAGAACCAGTACAGAGAGAGATAGTAAAAGAGAGATACAGAGAGAGGTAGAAAGAAAGAGAAAGAGAGAAATTTCTTGACGAGGCAGCATTCGAACCCGCGCACCCACGATCCGAAGGCGAGCATCGTAACCCCTCGTCTATCCAGACACGCTAGCAGATCGGAACATAGCCTTCTATAGTATAGTATACCAAGGGGCTGGGAAAGAGAAGTGAGGAGGAGAGGTACGAAGAAAACGGCAGGAGAAGGGAAAAAAGGAGATGAGAGTAAAACAAACAGGAAGACAGAAAGAGCAAGAGTCAAAGAAAGAGAGAGAAATATATACACAGAAAGAAAAATAGAAAGAGGAAGTGAGAAATAGAGAGGCAGAGAAAAGGAAGGAACGAAAGAGAAGGAAGAAAGATAGAAGGAGCGAGAAACAGAAAAATATATAGAAAGAAAAAGAAGACATAGAAAAAATAGAAAAAATAGAGCAAAAGAAAGAAAGAGATGAAGAAAGAAAGGAAAAATAAAGAGAAACAAAGAAAGCCGCCCAGCTCCACACTTCCCTCAGGCTTGGCACCCCAAGGGCGCAGCTGACGTCAGTTTTTGTTTTAAATGCAAAGCATTTCTTAGAGAACTTCGGCGACTTTGAGCGTATCTATCTATCTATCTATCTATCTATCTATCTATCTATCTATCTATCTATCTATCTATCTATCTATCTATCTATCTATCTATCTATCTATCTAGCCGCCTACGACTTTGTGCTCTCCTGGCCGTATCGTTAATGGGATTTATAACAAAATTGCTACGGACTAACATGACTGTATGACAAGCAGGAGTGACTGGTCATATCATGAAAATCATGACTAACTTGTCATGAAAACTATGATTTACACGCCATGGCCTGTAGTGCTCCTGAGGCCGTTTTCTTAACTTGATATATCCAAAAATTGGTACGATGAGACATTTCTGCATGACCAACATAAATGACAGGTGTTAATATGAAAATCACGACGTGCATGTCATGTACAACATAATTTACATGCCACGCTCATGGCGCGCTCGCGGCCGTTTCGTTAGCTTGATATACAACAAATTTGGGATTGAGTGACGTGACTGTATGACCAACATAAATGACAAGTGGTAATACGGAAATCATGACTTGTCATGTGCGACATGACTTGCATGCCACGCTCATGGCGCGCTCGCGGCCGTTTCGTGTGCTTGATATACACCAAATTTGGTATTGAGTGACATGACTGTATGACAAACATAAGTGGCAGGTGGTAACATGAAAATCCTGGCATGCATGTCATCTACGAACGCCATTTGCATGCCACGCTCATGGTGCGATTTTGTCCAGTTCGCTAGCTTGATATAAACCAAAATTGGTATTTGCGCGACGTGACTGTATGACGAACATAAATGACAGGGCCTAACATGTAAAACATGACATGCAAATTATGTAAAGCATGATTTGCTCCTTCCTGGCTGCTTTGCATTACATCGATTCCCAGAGTGCATGGGAATCTGCTGGCTTTTTCTTTTATTGTTTTACTTTCTTTTGTTTTCTTGGCATTGTATAGACTTGCACTCAAAGTAGAGCACGTGTAGAATGCTTTGTTGGGCGCGTTGGTTCATTATGGAAAAGATTTGAGCGCAAAAGAGGACGGGACACAAGACAAGAAGACGCTCGTGTAGTCGTCTTCTTGTCTTGTGTCCCGTCCTCTTTTGCGCTCAAATCTTTTCCATAAAAGAGCACGTGTCTAGCACCCGATGCCCTCGACGTTGCGCTTCCGCGTTTTGCAGCAGCGCACATTATGTAGCGAGTGTACGGACACCGAGCTATCGCCGCATCATCCCAATGCGCAACGTGAGCCGACCACAGAACTCTTCCAGCTTACATTACACATGCAAGGCGGACTTTCAGCTCACGTGCCGATAAGGCCAAGGAGCCGGACGAAACTGGAGCGGAAGGTGGCAAGAACGAGCCGTGACCTTCGCTCGTGCCTCCGCCTCCGGCGACGGCGCTGCCCGATTGCGTGCAAACACTCTCGTCACGCATGAGCGACAGACAACAGACAGTCAAGAAATACACTCACTAGGCCAGAAACATTCCCCAGGCTTGTCACGTGTGCAGTCTGAGAAAACTCTTACATCACTAAAGTCGTTCGTTTGACCCAAGCCGTTACCTTTAAAGTCATAGGAAAACGTGGAAGAAGGATTCCCCATGCTGCCACGTGTGCACTCTGAGAAAACTTTTACATCCTTAAAGTTGTTCGTTTGACCCAAACCGTTACCTTTAAAGTCATAGGAAAACATGTAAGGAGTAAACTAAGAGGAAGAGTCACATGATTCCGCTTGCGTCATCAAACTAACCTCCTCTGATGACACCTTTGTCGACCAACGGTCGCTGCCTCCTGAGTGGGATTAAGCCCCCGCAGCAGACGCAACCAAAGCGAGCCCACCGATAGTAGCACTTGCCTATCACGTCACCAGGGTCTATTTCTCCCTTAATTTTTTTTATGACTAGGTTTCAAGATTGTCACGTGACGCACCCTCCTAGTGTTTTCCTTCCTTCATGGAACAAAATTATTTTACTCGATGAAAGCTCCAATTCAATCTGTGCTGAAGGGAACCGTTTTTGCGAACGTTCACACCGTGACGTGTGGCACAAAGTTTTTACAGCTACAGTTATTAACGTTGATATCACGCAGTTGAATAACCAAGCCAGGGTGTGCGCGGACTTGGTTATGTGCATCCCCGCTTTGTGTTTTCTGCTGGGATAAAGGCGACATTCAACATTTTCGTTGGCTATGACCTCAGTTCGACATGAAAAGAGAAGCGATGGCCTGATGCCTAGAAGCGGGTGGTCGTATGCGCCGGACATTTGAGGCCGTCGTTATCTCTGTAGGGCCCGCGGCGACGAGAAAGAGAATGCAACGACATGCCGATTGCCATCCACCTAGACACGGGGCTGATCAACAGCTGATGATACAACCATACCATAAATTCATGAGAGGCTCAGGCGGAGAAGTCAAAGGATATGCATGCCATGCTAACCCTGACTGTTGCAACACAAGCGCCACCACCGCAACCGTCACAGCATGCAGATGTCATGTCTTTTCTCGGAGCTAGCTGTTACGACTTTACAAGCCGAAAAAATGTCACCATGAAAGGTAACTTCAATTATTTTCATTTTCGATGGGATCCAACAACCCTGTACACATGTACTACTTGTGATTGTGACCAAATTTTAGGGGTGTAGATGTTAAGACAGTATATTTGCATACACACGCTTGAGAACGTTTGCTACACGTCCGCGGTCTGGAGGCGCTCGCTCGCCATATACTGCAATATATGTCAGTGTGTGTGTATATGTATCTACGGATATGTGACGCTGCTTTCCTGTCGAAAGAAAGGATCGCAGACTCCTCATGCTGTTTAAGGAGATTTTGCAAGCGCGCCCCTGCAGAGCGACCCGTGACTCATATCTGCATGGAAGCGGAGACAGTGATCCTAGAGCTGGCCAGTTGTCTATACAAACAAAAAAACCTTGCTGTCACACTTCGTAGCTATCGCCTTCCTGCGTGCTCATAGCTCAAGAAATTCGTCTCCTTCGGCGGAGAGCACCTGTTGAAACAGCACGAGGACATTGCATCAGAAGGTGACTGGGCTAGCCAGGAAGAGATCGCGAATAGCCGCTCTGATGGTGCAACGTGCATCGAAAGGGCACGAGTTAATCTATACGCACAATGAGAACATATCACATTACAATGTCATATGCGAATTGAAGTGAGACAAAGTAAGTGGCACGATAAGCGAGTTTGACGTTAGTATGTCACCGAGGCAGATAGCTTCGGAGCTCCTCCATTGTACGATACTTGGGACAGTTCCCAAGAGCCCCATTTTTTGGAAACGTGTAAACGCTTAAATGGCGGATAACATGGAGGGTATGCTGAATGCAGCGTTATATATGGAAAGGAAAACTTGTTTTAATATGGTGTTTTTTGCATGCTAACAGTATTAAAGAGTCAGATGGGGTAAAGGTCTACGTAAGTTTAGGAGGACAGACTGGTGGGCTAGTTGGTTTAGAAGCGGGAAATATGGTCTGATCGCCCATCCTCCCTTGAACTCCGTGTGTATACACATGCGATCGTCATCCTTTAGGATGGTGGTCATACAACCATTCAGGGGAGCGCGTTCACATATGTAGACATGCACATGCGCAGTAAAGTTAATATTACATTCAGTTCAGTCTCCATATGCTGCGAAACACCAGCACCACCATTTCGTGGCTCGCAGCGCGAAGTAGTCCTTCACCGTATGGGGAATGAGGAATCTATATATAGTGCGATCAATACAAGCTTGAGTCATATTAAGTGATGTGTGGATATTATTGGGCATGGCGTACATTGTAAGGAAAACGCTACGGAAAAATGAACCACACTTCTTATTTATTTTTCAGTCGCAGGTCTCAATCTCAATTTGGCAGTCAATGAGCAACGATAGGTTTCATCGTGACTCTCATTCATGGAACGTCACTCAACGACCTTGTATGCTACAGAGCAACACACAAAGTGAGTTTCTTCTTTCGGGTTTTATTTGGGAAGATTTGCCTACGTCACAGATGTTCTTTATCTTATTTAAAATAGAAGCATGAAGGCGCTCGCCACGCATTTTTTACATTAATTAATCCCAATACCATCACTTGCTCTCTGATGCGCTCGCTTTAATGTGAATAATAATAATTGTTGCGGTTTAACGTCCCAAAACCACGCTTTAATGTGAAGCATGTATATATGTTATAAGCTCTGAATTCGTTTGAGTATGGATAGCTTAAATCTGCCTTTGGAGTAGAGTTCTTGAAGGGTTGGCATTGTACTAAAGTTCCAGAGCCATATTAAACACTAGCTTTGTCATATATATATGCTCGCGAGCACACCGAAACGCTAAGCATCCTCCGCGGTCGCACCTCCTGCATGAGTTTTAAGCGCAATAAACAAGCTGGAATTATCAGGCTATTTCTCTTGACCACCACTGATTGTTTTACGCCATCTTAAGTACAAAAAAAATCATAATTTCTCTGACCGCTATATGTATATGCCGCCCATACCTTCATCTCCCGTTCATCTGCAATAAATATTAGCAACAGATATGTCGCAGTTGCAGTCTCCAAACTGCCGGGGGGGGGGGGGGGAGAGGAAGTAGTGCGCCCTCGCAAAAGTTTCTCGGAAGTCTGTCAGCAAGATAAGAAGAAACAGGGCTAGTTCAGAAGAAAATGAAACGCACATTTTGGTATCGCTCATGGCACGTCTTTACTATGGTTGGCACAACCTGCTTCACCAGATAGCGTGAATCAATGGTTTCTTTAAAGGGATCGTGAACGAAAATGAAGCTGCCCGGTTGTAATTTTCCCTGCTTCATTAAGGATTGGACATGCCGATTCCGAAATATTTCGGCGTAATATCCAGTCTATAATTAATGACGCCTGTTTGAAATCGCAGTTTTCTTGGGCTCCTAAACGACAATGCGCCCCTACCGGCCGTCATAGGCACCAACATGTGACGTCAGTGAAACGTCATGGTAAGAGAAGTTATAAACAGAGCGTTAACTTTTTTTGCTCCAAAATGATAGATTTATAGGAACCTAGGAAAGAAAAGATAACGCAGCAAATTTTGCGCTCTGAGCTATTTATACCGTGAAAGTACAGTGTGTGATCTGCTTGGTTCCGCTTTCTAGTACATCCGGGCTCCGTAATGTGTTGCCTTCGCTCGCTCGGCGCGGCGTCCCAATGTTTTTCTTACTGGTTGCATTAGGTTGTATTTTACGGCGTGTTTTGGGTGGCTTAGTCCTCGCTGTGCCTACCATGTGCATCGGCAGACAGTGCCGCACAACTTAACAAAGTGGAAACAACGTTCGTGACTGCATACGGCACCGCAATCGAACCGCACCCCGGTATGATGCTACGAACCTCGGTCAATTATGGCTCAGCAAACATCGCTGTGTCGCCATGTTTCGTCGACGACAGAGACTTTTCATTGGCTGACTTAAAGTGACGTCAGCTTTACAGTTGAGGGGAACGTGAGCGGGGAATCGAAACTGCGTTTTTATAGCTATTAAATGAACCCGCACGATGAAATGAATCGAGGTATAGTATTTAATGGACGGCCGGGATTCTGAATACACACGTAGTTGAAAATTTTCGGAAAACGTTTCACGACCCCTTTAACTGTGACAGTGCTTTTGCGACAAGATCCCCCCCTGATGTTCGAATATCGCTGCTGCATTTGCTATTAACACGATTGAGTTAACGAGCCTGTGTCCTAGAAGTCCCAGTGTCGGCATCAGCGGCCTTCGTTGATCGTGAAAAGTCGGCGTTGTCGGCGGGCGAAAAATTCCGATCGAATGCGGAGAATGAAAACCATGTGCTGGATCCGGAATCTGACCAAGGAATTCTGAGTGGCAGTAAGGTTTTCTACCACAGAGCCAAGC
Source organism: Rhipicephalus appendiculatus (assembly GCA_030522465.1). Taxonomy (NCBI): domain Eukaryota; kingdom Metazoa; phylum Arthropoda; class Arachnida; order Ixodida; family Ixodidae; genus Rhipicephalus; species Rhipicephalus appendiculatus. Next base: position 22,277 of record JALIZH010006413.1, on the reverse strand, counting down.
CGGTGCTTTAAATTGCTTCGAAAAAAAACAAACAAAACAACTAGGCCTCATGTTATGCCTGAAGTGGGATGCAATATTTCGTGCCAACTAGCGTAGAATCACTCCAAGCGTATACGACCATTTCAATTGCGCAACGAATAGGTTGTTTAAAGGCCCACCCTTTACAAAGCGCGCAGCCATAATTAATCATCATAATCAGTCGCAGCATCAGCACATTGTGCAGCTGAGTATATGTGCGAGTATGGCCTAATGAACGCGTAGTGGACATTTCGCGACATTGCAAAATGATGGATAGTGGCATAGTGTGCACTTCGCAATGGTGATGGCAGTAGGCCTTCTATAAGAGTTTTAAATGGCTGATGTTACGCGCACAAACGTTCCAATTTCCTCGTGACTTAGTTCAAGTGCTCACCGAGAAGCGAAGCGTGGCACGCAAATGAGAAAACGATGCGAACGGTCTGCATTGAAGATAACTGCATGCATACCACTTTTCACTAAACCTTGAAGCAAGCTTTTATGTTTCAACAGCTTGTGTTTAGTTCGGTATAGGTCACCCTTTTAATTACTGCTCGGGGAATGTTCCGCGTACTTACATTAGTAAGTTAGTTTTGAAAAAAATTGTAGCGAATGTTCGATATAATGTACTGTAGAGACGACTGAGATAGAAAAAAAAATGGGACGTGTCAGACGCGGCGCGTGCCAGATAAAATGCTCGTCTGACTCAGCGCCGTCGCTCAGTGATAAAAATGTGGGGGAAAAAAGAGACTATACGCTTGACAAGATATCGACGGGGCACGACCCCACGCGTGCTATCACGACATGGCTCACGTCTCGCACGTACACACGCCATGACCGTTGACATATCCAAGGACCATGAAAAACGAGTATGCGCCGTTTGATCACTCAGCTTTTGCTGAAGAATTGTTTTGACCACGTGAAGCTCGTTAATGCGCTTTAAAGGAGTACTGACACGAATTTTAAATATTTTCGGGTTGTTGCTCTAAATTACAACACGGGTGTCGAGAACCCTAAATAGAGTGTCGTAGTGCTTGGGAATGTACTGAATATATTTTTAATACACCTATACCTTGAAAGGGCAACTTCGGTTTCGGTATCGGGGGGGGGGGGGGGGGCATTCGCAGTGACGTGTCAACACGAGTATGACCTCCCGGGAAGACTGCAACTCGCGACATAGCAACAGCTGTCAGCTTGCTGTCAGTCGCACTTGGTTCACGTAAACAACGACGATCCTGAGACTCCGAAAGCGATTTCTGCGATTTAGGCTGCATGCAGTACGCAGATCTCGCAAACCCAGTGACCTGTGTTGACATGTCGTGATAACTTCTATTGTGGTGGGGCTGACTTGCAAATGCTGAGCTATGGAAACTTTAAAATCAAAGTAAAATATTTTATACGTGTTGTCTGGCTCCGGTGTGTGGAGAGCGTTGATAGTGCACACAATGGAAACAAAAAATGTCCCTTTTGGGGTGCCTCCAGATCGTACAAGTATTCCTTTAAAGTTTACAAGTGCCAGGGCGTTTTATACGTCTGATCAGGGATGGAATCATTTCATTTGGCTTTGTCTCTAATGGTCGAAATCATTATAATTATCGTTTTTTTTTCTGCCTTTGTCATTTTTCCTCTGCTCAAATACCGTACCGAGAGTCCAAAACGTCCTAACCATATGCTTTCGTCACCTTGATAGTCGTTGATATCATGCTGCATGGTTGTCGCTGTCTCATCATTGGAGGTTCTGCTCTCGCTGTCAAAAACTTTCGTTATTGTTCTTATACAATAACGACAGCTTTTGAGAGCCTGAAAACAACGGTATATCGTTAATTTCACGCTGTCAATTTCATATTATTGTAAGGAGATTTAGAAACTATACAATGCAAAATGACGTCATTTAACAGTCACAAAAGATCACATTGCTAACTTCGTATGACAAAAATAGTTTATTCTTCGAAGGCAGACTTATAAAAACTGCTTTTTGAGACTCGGATTATCCATGCGGTATTATAGGTCGCCTTAGCTGAAGAAGGTGCGTGACACTATTTGCAGAACAAAATATGTAACACAACCAAGAAGGAGAGAGACTGTTTATTAGAGAAACACATTTTTGCCGGCGTCTTGTTAGCCCAATCCCCCCTTGTTATCTTTCACCCTTCCAATTGTCTCGTTCAGTTAATACAACATAGTACATATATGTCACGGAATGGTTCGAGTTGGTGACGCACCACGTGGGATATGGTATCCACGATATGGATATAGGGACCGCCTGGAAAGACGAGTTGCCACTCAGTCGGGCGGCTGTGTCCTAAAATAAAGATAAGAGATTTGCAGGCGCCGCTGTGACGAGTACGGGATCGCAAGTCGGGCTTTATTGTATACATAGAATATTTTACTCGTTCGGCTAGATCGATCTGAATAAAGAGAGCGCTGGGCAACCGCAGCTCATGAGAATCGGCTCTGAGTACACCACATACGCTATGAGAGTTTCTTTACTTCGAGCAAGCGTACACGTCTGTCAAATCGGCGAGATTAAGTACGAGGCCACGAAAAAGGCAAGCGCCGGAGGAGCAGTGAAATAGCTGGCGGCGAAGGCTGAGGCGCGCTGGGTTAACTTCTTCTGGCTCCGGGTTCATGCGTGTGCTTGTGATTGATGATGATGATGATGACGTGTTCAAGGCAGAGCGCCGAGCAAGCCGGACGGAGCAACTACGCAGGTCACGGCAGTCCGAGCGGGAGTAGACCAATCTCGATGTCGCCCAGAACTGAAGAAGGCGTGAAAACGACGTGAGATATAGGCGAGCTCTGGAAACTCCCGAAGAAAGTGCCATTGGCCGGATAACCAAAATATCACAATAAAAGCATTTCTAAAGGATCGTGCGCTGTGCACAAAAGTGAGGGCATACACGCTAGCGCGTAGCCCGCGTTCATTAAGTAAAACGGCTTTTAATTTCTAACACAGAGGTAAATGTGCGTATTTTAGACATTTGGCGCTATATACAGCAAAAGCTTTTCCGTATATGCATGTACATCCAATTAGGTCTTACTGTATTCTGCAAGGTTTACATTTACAATGTAGCTGTATATAGCTAACTTAAGTTAATAAAACAAAGAAAAAAAAGATGAAACTAAACGAGAACGAGTCATATCAATTAGTTATGTGCGATGTACAAGTATAAGTTATGCGCGCGACAACTCGACCCGAGAAATGTAGATTTCCCACAACCGGCCTATCTGATTCATGAGGCCATTTGTGAGACATATTGAGCCCATTTCGGTCGCCACTGCTAAAATTGTATGTGGCGTCTGTACGGCATTCAAGACGTCAGGGGCAAGTCACGTGACCGACAAAGGAAAGCACCGACACTCCGAAGATATTAAAGTACGTTTTTTGCCTTTAGTTAAAAGCTGACGGAGTGCTCGTTCTGTCAATAGAGATCATATGCGCACTTCTTAGACTAACCAACGCGCATTTGCACACGCTGCCTTTTCTTTTCTCTATTCACGTGACACCACGGGGTAGTGATAAAGGCAAACAAACACCGTCCCGCCGGTCTAAAAGGCGCCTTCAGCCAGAGCAGAAAAAAAGAAAACCTACAGAGAGAGAGAAAAGGAAAGGGAGAGAAGGTCGGCTACGATACGAGTCGAGGAACAAACAACCATGCCAGAAATAAAAATAAATAGCCGGGAGTGAAGCTTACAGCAGAGGAGCAAACGACCGTCTTCTCAAAACACCGTCTTGGCCCTCTCTTCCCAGGCGTTGAATGCATGCAAACAACGCGATAAAAGCAAACGGTGCTACACAACGGGCACGGAGAACATGTCCGCGCTGATGCTCCGTGAGTGGAGAGACGCCTTCTCTAGCCTTCCTCGTCCGTACAGCCCTCGCCCATCTAGTCTTACCGCCTTTCCCTCCCTCACTTGGCTTTCTTTAAGTTACCTTGGAGACTTTCTCCTTTGCGACTATTTTACTTTCAAGTCAGTCGGTGGTCGGCACGTGCAAAGGGACGCCATGCGGAACGGTGGTCCCGGGGCCGCGAAAAAGAGAGGTAGAAAAAAAAACTGAAGGTGGGAAGAGCTGGCTGAGGAGAGGGAGCGGTGGTGCAGTAGCGAGCTGCACGAAAGAAAAAAGAAAACAAGCAGTAGAACAAAAAATAGACGGGCCCACGAGCTGGCTTCCGAAGCGGCAGCCACGCGCGCACACGCCGGTAGCGGCGGCGCACGTTCGTGAATTGAACCGTGCTGCGAAAAAGAAAATGGCGTCTAGAGAGAGGGGAGAGGGAGTACGGAGAGGGTCGACACGCGCGCCCGATTGGGCGCCGGTGCGGGGAAGAGTCGCAGCGATGGATGGGGAGAGTGCGGTGAGTAGCGGACACGACTTCCCGAGTGCGCGTGGCGGAGAGACGGACTCTTAGTAGTAGTTAGTAGTAGCGAGAGCCGCGTGCCGAACAGTTGTCCCCAACTTGCTCGTGTTCGTCGGTTTCCCCGTCGCCCGCCCCGGAGCGGAAAGAGGATACGCGCCGAGCGATGACCATGCCTCCTACAGAGCGCAGTTTCGGATTCGTCGTGCACCACCAGCTGCACCAGAGCAAGGCGGAGAGTCGAAGGGTGAGGGGCATTTGCCAATTTTTTTGTTCGGTTTCGCTTTGCAGTGGCGGTCATCTTCGATCGATGACGGATCATCTTGGCCGGAAGCCATGCAACCTGTTCCCAACGCGCGCACGTGTTCGGGAAAATGCACATTTATATGGACTCGAGCCACCTCTGGAAATCTTGTCGCTCAGGCATCGAGAGTACTTCATTTACCGAAGTCCATTTGATGAAAATAGAAATGTAGACCGGCTTGCAGTGTACGTGGTGTGTATGAACACTTGACACCGTGTTGATGTTTCAGCCTTTGATCGTTACACGCACGGCATAAGTTTCGTCTTTCTGTCCGCTGGCTTCGTTCCTTTAATTGTTTTTCGCCAGAAATTCTCATATAAGTTACATAACTTAACGGAGGGTCGTGGCTATGGAAGCGCATGCCGGAAGGTTCTTGATTGTAGAAACATAGATGAACGAGTCGTGCGGGGATGACGAATGGGTTGATACCGCGTTACTGGCAAGTCGTGTTTACCTCTAAAATTTTTCGAGCACTATAGTTCCACAAGCTCAGTTGTAACCTGCCGTAAACCTTTGCTCCCTTCGTAAAAAAAGCTAGTCATTGCGCTCATCTAAGCATATAGCAGTTTATATATGGGGATATGTATCAGTTTAGAAGTTTAGAGCGCAAAAAAAAAAAAGCTGGATAAGCCATAATTGCGCTCATATGAGCATATACAGCTTTATATATGAGCACATATATGGCTGCAGATAGAGTGACAAACCTGAATAAATCAATGCTCATTTAAGCTGTGTAGAGCATGCGCCGTGTTTCCCTCTTCTGTTTTTTTCCCTGCGTGCAGTCAAGTCGGTACACAAGCAGCAGCGCGTTTATGGTAACTGTAAAAATTAAGCGCGAATACCGGTGGAAGCATTTTACGCTCACGGGAACAGCCAGAGTGCACGAAAGCTGCGACGTCTCAAGTATTCGCGTGTGTTAATTGTTCATGTAGACAGCGCAAGAAAGAAGAAGCGGACAGTAAACTTTGCTGAAAATGTGCAACCTTGTTTTCATAAACCACTAAATGTCATGTTTTAAGCATGCTTCGTTATTACATAACGACGTGTACTGCTTGTCTATCGAATTTCGAGTCTCTGAGGTAGATGATATTTTTAAGTGGTCCGCTCAAACAGGAGGAAAGTGAACTTTGTTAGACTCAACAGCTTAGCCAGCCGTTGCAGACGTGCACACTGTTATGACGAGCGAATAAGGCATTGAAGCTTGCTTCTACGGCTGCGCGGGAGGAGTGATCGCGGCCAATTTCCGCCATGACCAGCCTATGGCAATTAAGCATTGAATGCCGTTGGCAAGTGTTGAACAGTGGGTGAAGAATTAAGAGAAAGTTCGTAACATAATCGTTGCAGCGAGAATTATGATCCTTCATTCCGTCTTTTAGGCTAGCGTGCGAACATTGTAAGGCTCATTAAGGTTATTCTTGAGAGACTGGAATCATATCCGCGTTTTTTCTCGTCCTCAACTGCCTAATTGTCAATACAGAACCTTGCGACCTTTCTGCTACATGTCGCCCCAGCGTGGCGCTGCTAAGATTCATGTTGCGGGTTCGATCCCTGTTGGCGGCTGCTGCGTTTCGTTTAGACAGATTGTACAAACTATAAAATTAGGTTCTCACTAAAGCTTTTTATATGTTCAGAAGTAATCAGGAGTCCGCCCCCCACGTAATAAAACATTTTGTGGGGCCGGTTGGTGATACACTCTTGCTTTAAATTATTGTAGCGCTACATTAGACGGGGACAAGACAGAGAAGTGCATGACAAGACGGGCGCTGCCTGTCCCCCCACGTACTATCATGCCGCATAATCTTGATTGATGTCACGGCATGTAGTAAATCACAAATGGAATCACTTTATGTTAGTTTAGCCCTTTGGAACGAGCCCCCTGAAGTAGCGTCTTTTATATCGACAGCACTATGTTGGCAAGCTTGCTCCCCGCAATTAAGAGAAAGTCGCTTCTGCGTAATTTTGCTATTTGTACATCTTGGACGAGTGTATACGGCCTAATGGGTGACGTACGCACATAAAAAAAAAAAGAAAACATTACGCCCTTCGGCAAAGAAATACGCAACAAAGGCACAATGCTCCGGCCTCAGCGCGCCGGCCAACTCTCCACACGCCGACAGAGAGGTGCGAACCCCGGTGCACGTCCGGGTGACAAACTGGGCAACCGAACGTGATTGCAACAGGAGCAAACAGAGGAGAGAGCGGGAGAGGGTGTGCTCCGGGGGGCGATAAATAGGAACACAAGCGGGCGGCCTCATGCGTCAGCGCGTCGGAACACGCGCCGAACGAGGGTCCGCGGGGGCACGGCGCGCATGCCTCCGACCGTGTCCGCTCCCTGATAGGTCAGCCGAGCACGTGCTCAGCGCGCGCCCTGCCGCGACCACACTCGTCTTCCCATTGGGTGGGCGGTAGCCAGACCGCTACACACACTCTGCCTTTATTTTCTTTCTTTCTTCTTTCCTTTGTTCTAATCTGCGCGACTCTTTATCGAGTGTCGGCCGGCGTGCCATCGTTATCACCACCACTGCAGCTACAAGAAGAGCTAACAATACCCCGGCCGCACTTGTACGCCCCAACCTCCTCTCATACTGGGGGATCGCCTCACCTCACCGCTGCTGATGCAGTCTGAGTCTGGGCGCGATGACGTAGGAGGCGCGGCGCAGATAAGCAAGGAAGGACGTGTCCAGCGAAAGCTGTCCTAGAAGAGACGACGGAGAAAGGGGGGGGAGGAGGGGATGCGCTTCTGAAGCGCAAGAACGGCCGGAGGTCTGGCCGATAACGCGACGCGCCATGCTGAGCCTCCCCGACGTTATATAGTGTTGCCTCTCACGGTATCTCTCTCTCTCGCCTACTACGGAATAATACGGGCCGAGTCACCCGCCGACTGTCGCGAAAAACGGAAACGCGGTCTCCTCACGAGTAGTCTTATACATCAAGAGGCAACTGCCTTAGAATGAAGATAAGGAATAACACGTTTATCTATATAGGTGTGGTCACGTATACAACCGCCGCTGAGACGGGCGCCGGTCGACTTTCTCTCTTGTTCAATGAGTGGAACTCAGTGAGGAAACATGAAAAGTTCAGGGTCGACTGTGGTGCTATATTTTGTCATCGTAATCAGGATGTGACCATCCAGCGAGAACTGGACATTTTTGTCGGCGTTTTTGCTATCACCAAGTTGTCATGCGGTGGTAACGCGACAGCCCCAGGGATAATTGCCGCTGCGCAGCGAATGCGTTCAATTTGTAAAGCACGCAAACATTCGGCTAAAAGCCGCCGGAGTGGAAGGTTATTACAAATGAACTTATTTACGTTTTTCCCTCCAATTGGGCGCAGGGCTACTGTTGGGCTTCATGCATGACATCATAGCCCAGCGCGCCCTGTTTTGTCCAATACTTATCTGTTTGGTGTTTACTTGCATTTATTATCAAGGCTCAGTATAATGTAACATCACGACAGCTTGCCGAAGAGGAAGGTATAGCGAGCCGCGGTCGAATCCGGAAAGCCAAGAAACGAACCCATCACACTTGAGGCTGTTACGGCATGTACCCATTTGTAATGCGTGAGAAGCTATTGCTTTTCACGTGGTTTTCATCGCGATAGTTCCCTATATTCCGACTGCTTCATGAGCCTCTATACTCCTCGCTATTTTCGTTCATACGTCCTCATGTAAATTACTTCACGTTTTGTCTGGACGCGAATGTCTATTACTTAGAATAGGTATAGGCGCCCCCCATTCGCACGGCCGTGACTCAAGGCCACTCTGCGCGATACTCGAGCAGCATCTTTCCATTCACCCCCAAGGCAACCCCCCCCACCCCCCCCGGCTTTGACCATGAAAACCACATATAATCTAAGCAGTGCTATAGAGCAGGTCGGCGATAACGTAGTTTGTTTCATAGCAAACCAGGCGATCCGCTCGAAAGATTTCCTCGATAAGAAACCGTCAACGACAGAAGTGCCTGATGTAGCAGTAAATTTTGTTGCCGTTGAATAAAAGGTTGGGGACATAGTAGAGATATGCATAAGTTAATGCGTTATTCACAAACCACGTCAATGGATACGTCGAAACGCACGACTATTACTTGCTGACCCATCACATGCATGCATGTGATAGGTCAGCAAGTAATAGTCGTGCGCCGTTATCATCTACTGCAGTAGATGATAACGGCGAGTCATTTGGAAGCGAACTGAATCTGCCGTTCAGCGCAACGAAAATAGCTGACGATAATGGCGCCTCCAGATGCGACCCTCGTTCGATGATTGAACCCTGTCACCGTGAGTGGCATGATAATTTTTACTATAGTGCAGTCAGCTCATGTTTATCTGCGCGTAACAAAGCTACTCAAAGAAAGCTCTGACCAATCCAATATTATCTTCCCCAATACCGCACCGCTCCACCTACATTGCAAATGATCCAGCCATGAAACAGGTGTCTCAGACATTATCAAGTCACATTCCTCCATACAGCGAAATTCTGTAGCGTTGGCATTTTGATCCAATCACAGAGGCCGGAGTGGGTCTCTAGTTAAACCTGAAATGCCAGGATTGCAACTCCCACATTACGGCGTAATGTTACAATAGTTCTGTACTGCTCACCAGGTCAGCAAGACCTCAGAACTGAATCGTGACGTCGACTGAGAGAAAAAATAGTTTTCGCCTAAGTTGTTCGAACAGTTATGAACTTCAGATAACAATTACGTGCGCACCGACAAGTTTTTTGCGGATATCTATTCATAAGGCCAAGGGTGCGCTCTGGCCTTTTTAAGCGTAGACAAATGCGTCAGTATGCCTTGCTGCACTGTTTCCTATTAGTGTATTTTTGCGCTTGCACAGATCGACGTGCGTTAAAGAGTTGTTTTGTCGCGATATGAGATATGGGGAACAGTCAGCGCGCAAACTTGGCGGGGCCGTTGGCTTTACCCAACCAAGCCGTTATCTGTTTAGTACTGCTTATCTGAAAGGATCTGGGTACAATTTGTAGCTGTCTTTTTTTTTTTTTTTGGTGGGGGGAGGGGGGGGGGTGGAGGGGTACACAATGAGTGGACCCTACACATGACCGTGAACATCAGTTCGTTTGTCAAAGTTAAGAGCGACGATAGCAATCTCTGTCGTTTTTCTTTCTTCCCCTCCTCTCATAACTGGGTGCATATCGGTGCATTTGAGGTGCGCGGTGTTACATATCTGTGGGGCGTTATTTCGCCTCTATAACAGTTAACGTTTACGTATACGAGCGTCCACTATGAAGTGAGAACCGTGTACCGTACGGTCTGGGACAAAAGTTTAGAGACCACTAGGTTTGAGAAAACGTGCAATCTCGCATCGATTTGTGACTGTATTCGTTAGAACAACTACACATTACACGTTGTTAGCGCGTTTTATAACAGGCTGTAAATCTAAATTCAGGACTACACTCTTAATCAGATCCCGGGTAAAGTGCTGGCTATAACCGGGAAACTAGACGAAAATGGTCTAGTTTCCTGGCTATATCTAGCACTTTAAGCAGGACATGATTAAGAGTGTATTAGCCGAAGTAGCGGGAATATTCACCTTGTTCTTGTGTCTCGTGTTCTCTAAACTTTCGACGCTGACTCTAAGTGCCGGTCAGCTTTACACGATTGCTACGAAGGCGCGTTAGTTGCTGTGCTAAGTGTCTACGCGATAGAGGTTCATTATTTGGCGCAATGACCCGCATATATCAATGCATTACTTGTGTACAAGCAGATGACGAGTTGTGATGTTCTGTCCTTGCCTTCGCAAACATTGTCGATCACATTTTGTTGCCGTGCAAATTGCTGGCTGCATTTGAACCTGCCCAATAGCTAGTCTTTCAGATAGCACCAATGATCTCTCTGGTCAATTTTATTCATGACACATATAGATGTGGCATGCGCTTCAGATGCGTTTCATCGCCCTAATTGCCGATTAATCAGTCAAACTGCGCATGCAACTTCAACGCTGAGATTACTGTCGAAAGAAATGACGCTCCCGAGTTTTCCACTGCATAGATACCGAGGTCGCGGATTGACCATGAAAAATTTCACCATTCGAATGTCGCTACGCAAGCACTGGATAATCTTTCAATGAAAAATGGATTTTTCTTCTTTCATTTTTCCCAACCTGCGCACGTGTTCTTTTTCTATATCGTCACATGATGCACGCGCCACATGTTTCGCAAGCTATGCCACAAGGAAGAAACCATACTGTCTTAACAACCTTCAAAAGCTTGGGAGGGCGTTTATTTTAATACGTACTTCCGCACTCTGCGTGCTTTCGACGCCTCTGTATGTTCGATAAGCTTATGCAAATGTGACTCCATTGCGCGCACGCGAGAGAACGGAGTAGTAAAAGCTTTTTCAAGGCTCCCCCCGTTTTTCTTTGTCTTCTATCGTTTATCGTGATTGGCCTATGAGTGTTACACGGCGACCGTGCGGCACCGATGCGAACATGTGAGGCGCCTCTGCCTTCCACTCTTCTTTTTTTCCTTTCTGGTACCTGTTGCGTCATCATCACGCGTCAAGTGCGTCATCACTTCTGCTACGGCCGCTGGATGTGCGTTTGCTGTCACGTTTCAGTGCAGCGCGACTCGCACAGGAATAATGTGTTGAGACACCAACGGAGACCATACCCCTCCGACCCCTCCTCTATACCCCTTTAGGATCCACGATAGTGTTGCCACCTAGGCACGCATACATATAAAGCTGCCGGAATATTTAGTGCTTGTAGCTTCGCCCGTAAATTTGTGGCTGTCGGATGAATTTGCATATGCCACGTGTTAGAAACGCATAATTTGCATGTCTACTCACGACGCACAAGATGGTGCTAAAAAAAAAAACTAACAAGTTTCATCAGAGAATGAGAAGAGGAAAGGGAAACTGAGATGGGAATCATTGCATATTTATTGAAGTGATGGCAAGACAGCAACGCTTTCATTTTTGTTTTCTTTTTTACACCGGTTTTACTCGTGTTAAAACCAAGCAGTGTTTCACGAGAAGTATAATGACGGAGCGCTGAAACTGTGCTCTCACCATGCACGTCACACTTCTGGTATTTCGACGTCATTGCACGGATACCTCCATGCACGTTGAATTGCAAGCTTTTAAAACAATTACCGCATTCAAGCAAACGCCTACTGGCGCTCATGATTTCACATACTTAATATACGATCAAATTAGGAAGTATACAGGCGTACGATCGTCAGCTCACGTGAGACGTGGCTGATTGTCAAATATAGTAGGGATATTCGTCCTGCAATGAAGATAAGTGATGATGATGGTTATACAACTATTCTCCTATTACAGTTGCACCAACTGGTCCCAGTTATTCCAAGCTACTGCCAATGCCATCCATACTGAATGGCGTTCGCTTTTATTTCTCGTAGGCTTCCAAGCCCTTGATGGAGAAGCGCCGCCGGGCTCGAATCAACCACAGCCTGGCACAACTCAAGAGCCTACTGCTGGACGGAAGCAGCAAGAAGGAATCTCAGGTGCGGCACTTTGCAATCCCTAAACTGTTGCAGGACTAGAAGCGACGCGCCATTTACAGCGGTAAACCCTTCGGGCTTGCTCTCAGAAGAAAAAGAAACAAGTTTGTCGCTGGAAGACCAGCCGAAGACACTTCTTGTCAATTAAAAAAAGAAAAAAAAAACTTTCATCTGAACATCAGAGAGGTTACAAGAACCTTGCGTGTGCTTCATATAAGCCCGTCTTTATAGGCATTCTTGTCTTACGCTAATTCAGTGTCTGCACACACGTGGTGCGACATAATGTATCAGCGCGTCCGAGACGATGGACATTGTTTTGTTCGATCTAATACCACTACGGTCGATCGCGACACGTTTGTACCACCTCTAGCAGGCTCGGCTGCCGAGCATACCACTACACGCCAAGCTGAACAACCTTTGGTTACGTTCTAAATATATAAAAATAAAATTATGGCTAAACAACCTGATAAATGCGGATACGCCCCAATCACGACCCTATTAAGCCCACGTGCTGATAAAACGACTTCCTCACAAATGGCTTTCGCTCGTCGATGAAAACCCGGACTACCTATATAATGGCTTTACTCCAGTGGGTTACAAGTAAAACAAGCGTCGGTGTAATTAAGACCCAGACAAGAAAGGTGGCCTCGCTTGATGAGGAAAATTCGACAGTGGACGTGTTGCTTGAGCAGCAGAATATGGCGCTACCTGCTGTAGCCCGTGCGGCGGCAGTAACGCTCAGAGCCAGACAGTATAATCATCACACTCCACCCCCTTTACCTGCACCCTCCCCCTACTTCCCCTCGTGTCTCTCACCGCGCACTAGACTTATTTACAGCCTCATCTCCGCTCCCCATCACGCACTGAGGATGCCACCCATCCGTTCATTAAGCAACCCGGCTACTCCAAATGCGCTCTCAAGTCTCCCCCCTTCCAACCCACACAACACCCGCCTACCCAAGTTGCTCCACCTGTGCTCACCCTTAACCTCTCCCTCTCCTCCATCCCACCGGTAATCTCCATCTCGCAGTTGCCTTTGTCCTCGCTAGCTCTCTCTCTCTCTCAGCCATCGGTGAGGGCCCTCAGCTGGCGGTGTTGGGCAACAGCGGGTCAAGTGTCAAGGCTATTCCGCCTCAATGCGGCTCCCCTTTCACTCTTAGTGCGTGCCGTTGCCTGCATGCAGCCACCGTTTGTCTCGCTCGTGAGCGCGGTGGCCGTTGTTGTTTCCGGCAGAGGAAAAAAAGCACGCGCACCCGCCGGGCGAGCGCAGGCCGGTGTGTGTTCTCGTTACGTTGCGCCGTTGATTGGGCCACGCCGCATTCTGTCGGCCGGGGCGGAAGCACCGGCGGCTCGCCGAGTGCGGAAGCAGGTGTTGCTCTTTGCGTCCTCTCCAACCGCGCGGCGACGGCTGCATGCACCCGTCTGATGGGGGTGCGCGCAACGCGAGTCGGATCGTGATCGGTGGGTGTGCGAAGCATGAGACTATCGTGTGTGGTTCTACACAGCTGGCCGGGCAGAGGCCGAGTGGTAACTTTACGCGCATGCTTAGACACCATTGACTATTAGAGCCTGAAAACGAAGTCGTCGCCTCCAAAGTTACAGCACCATTGTCAGGTGGAGCAAATTGGAGAAACGCAGGTGGTAGTTGTATATGTAAGATAACTTTGAAAAACAGCAGGCGCTTCTAATTTATCCCATACCCAATGTTTGACATGGTGAGGCCATACATAGCCCATAAGTGTTGATTTTGACCGTTAGGCAAGTAGATGTTGTTGCAGAACGCCTCTGAATAATAGCTGACGGCAAAAATAGGGCATAATAAGAATGAAGAACTAGATTAGCTGTGCCCTAAGCTGGGCGCTCGACCTTAACATTATTTTTCGCTCTTTTTCTCGCATTGATGGTAAGGCCTGAATTCGCCATCAGAAGCCTAGAAATAGCTAGAAACAGATCACATAAAGTTGTTAACTTCATACGTGTCATTCGTTTAGAACACGCATTAATTTGGGCACCGCATACACGGGATCGTATATGCTTCGTTATGGTTTCGTTTTTCATCTTTGATTCGGCATACTCACACTGGGCTACCAACCGAGGTTCAGGTGGTATTTTAAATCAAGTAAATTTGATATTGACATCAGGAGAGATTTCAAGGAAGAATGAATGAAAAAGAAATTACACAGAACTGAATCGCTTTGTAACATTTGTAAGTGTCCCATAGAGAACAGGCAGAGGTAGGCATATATTCTTACTCCTGTGCGATTCCTTTGTTTCTTAACATTTCTATCGTAAGTCTTTTTTTTTTCTCTTTTTTTTTTTTTTTGCCTGTTGAACACCATTGTTATAATTACAACGCATCGGTGGCTATTGCGGGGGTGCGAACAGCGCACAGTTGTGTGCGAAGTACACTGACAGCTCAGAACTGCGAAAAGCGTTGATCCGTTAACTCCGCCGATCCGGAGACGGCGCTCCGGCCCTCCTCTGGCATTTTTTTTTTTTTCTTCCGGTGCGACAAGATTTGATCAAAGCGGCGGTTTCACGCAGCCTAGTTATTTTGCGGCTTTCCTGTCAACCGTATAATTACGGCTCACACTAACTCGCAAGTGGAGGCTTCAGAAGAAGCGTCGCTTTCTGCGGGTCGTCCCACGTCCAAGCCCCGTCCAAGACGTCGGGGGGCATGCCCGTTTCGAAGGTGCCAGAGCGAAAGTGGGCGAGGAACGCATCCTGCGACATTGAAGACGCCGCGTGACCTAACCGCCACGTCGCGCTCTGGAGTCAGAGTACGCGTGGCGCGTCTTCCCATCGCACCTGAGGCCCCCCCCTCGGCATCGTCCTGTCACGCCAGCTGCCAGGTCTACAGGTGCTGTTCATGGAGCCGAGGCATTGAGAGAAGAAATAAAATAGGTAGAGTTAAAGAAAACGATAAAGCATACCGGCGCTGAGCGAACGGCGTGCACCATCAACGGCGCGTGCGGTGCTTTTGGCGAGCCTGACGGCTTTGACGTTCCTTTCTCTCTCTCTCTCTCTCTCGCCGTTTCTCCTTTCTTCAATGGATTCGTGATTCCTTTCAGCTACTGTCTATCCACACACTTCTCGCTTTTCTCCGAGACGTGCTCCAAGGACGATTCGTGTCTCGACTCGCGGCACGTGTCGTATCCGCTTCGTTCCGGCGAGAAATCGAACCTGTCGTGCCTCTCGGTCATCTGGCTAT
The DNA here is from genome assembly GCA_030522465.1 of Rhipicephalus appendiculatus. Classification (NCBI taxonomy): domain Eukaryota; kingdom Metazoa; phylum Arthropoda; class Arachnida; order Ixodida; family Ixodidae; genus Rhipicephalus; species Rhipicephalus appendiculatus. The sequence continues at coordinate 6,912 of JALIZH010006413.1, read as the reverse complement.
TTAAGGAAGATGCAACGCCCCCGTATGCGATGAAAAAAGAAAACTAAATTTGGCCTGACACCGAAGTAAGAGTGTGCCAAAAAGAGCCCGGTGTTTCTTTGCGATCAAACGGGCAGGTTTGATTTATTAATCTTCTTGGTTTTTGATTTTGTGGCTGTTGCTGTTGCAAGAAGTTACTGCTGGACGCAAGCGTGGCTTCGCAAACTGTTCTCGAATCAAGCATAGGTGCACTCAATGGGCTCAGATATTGCATGACGTGGGCTTTGGAACGTAATGGGTTGACTCGTGTGCAACATTTTTCGTGATGCGAGATGGTTTGGGGCGTTGCAATGAACCGGACTTTTGTTTTCGTGTAGTTCGCCGCTATGGCTCTTCATCCATGGCGTATCCGGGAGTTGGGTGGGGGGGGAGGGGTTGGAGGGTTCACTCCCATCATGCCCTAAAATTTTTAAATTTTGCATATGTACATATATACGCTCCCGGAGAACGTTTCGGACGAGATGCTTCGTGGCTTCTGGTCGGTATTAGGCTCAAAGCTCTCAGGGTTGCTCCCAAAACATTCGTCCATAACATATGCCCTCACAAGGGCAAAAGCAGTAGAAACTCTGAACAACCTATAGCTAAGCTATACCAAAGACGCGTGCCTCCGTGGTGTGACCATTCGTTGCTAAAAACTAGGGGTTCCTCCCCATGAGAAATGGCTTTTACGTGTCCGCACAAGCTGCCTTGAGGCGGCTGTGAAAGGGGGAAAAAAATAATGGAAAGGCCCTATTTAAAACACCTGCGTTTCCTTAAGCTCGTTCGTCTACACAACCTACAGGACATTCTTCCCTCTTCCGTCTTCGTTAGCGTGTTTTTCGCTGTTTAGCCCGCTCTTTATGACTATTATGGTTTACTGCTGTATAGACATGAGCAGCATTTGCCCTGTGGCTCAGAAGAAAAAAACAGCGACAGAAAAGGTCAGGGCAGTACAAGCGCAAACGACGATCACCGTCCTCTTTTTAATGAGCCGCGCGTCGGCACTCGGCAAACCGGGTCGCGACAGAAAAGCCGTTTTTTTTTTAAACGAGGACCATCGTCCAGGGCGTCGCTGACTTCTTTCCTCGAAACGAGCAGGGTGACGTATCGCCGAGCAAGGAGGCAGGCCTGGTGATTATCGACCCCGCATGTTGGTACACGCCGGCCGGTCGGAAGACGAATGGCTTCTGTTGGAAACTTCGTTCTTTTCATTTTCCCCTGGCTAGCCACACTCATCATCGACATCGCTCCGCGCCATCTCCTTCCATCTCGCCTTCCCACAATACAGAGCGCCGAAGCTTAAGGACTTCGCTGCAACAATGGCTCTTTCTTTGCAATGCCCTCTCCTCACGAGAGCTCATCAAATGCGGTGGACGCGGGCGACAAGAAAGGAAGATGGCTCAACGTCTGGTAGAGCACTTACACGACGTGGAGCAAGTGAGAGCGTGCTCACACTCGTCCCGACGTACAGCTTGAACCGAGGCGTCTGTTCTGCAGGGGGGCCCTCGCCCGCCGCCTTTTCTTGCCACGAGCCTCTACTTGCAGCGCGCGGCTTTTAGTCATCGGTCTTCAGTAGTACTCTCTCGGCTGAAGGCCCGTCCGCCGCCGCAGGCATATAGTAGATCGAACACACTGTGACAGACCTTTACCGGCGGAAGAAGAGCGCACGTTCTTTCCCAAATGGGCGGCTTCCGTGCTCGGGGCAATGGTAGCCTGTTAGTGCGTACCAGCGGTGTAAACTAAACGACGTCGTCGGTTTCTCGTTCGCTTCCTTCTCGTCGCGCACATCCACTCTGGCAAGGCCCCTCGATCTCCCCCCTCCTCAGAGCTAGAGCTGCAGTGGCTATGGGAAGAAGCGCGGCCCCCCCCTTCTTCGCTCGCCACAGGAGATGAGGGGAAAGGGACTGGTATTGAGTAGGCACTAATGGCAGCTCTAATTTGAACAAACCTCCTGCAGCTCAAGACCTGGCATGGGTGGGGTTGGGACCGGAGTATAAGGTAAGGGGATTCCCGTTTGGCTGCTCAGACCTTCGCGCACACCCCCTGCTGTGGCTCCTGGGGGGAGTTTTTACTAGCGGTCCCGTGCGACGGAGGGAGCGGGACGAGCGAACCACTCCCTGAAACGTGGCCCGCAACGCTACCGAGAACGCGCCGCGGGCCTTCTTGAACGGTATACGTGCCGCGCCGGTGGCTGCGGTTTCCTTCGCTGGCGCCACGCGCTTCTTTCGGGCACGGCTCGTGGAGCACGGCCAAAAAAAGAAATGAGAGTGTTTGGCCACGGGTCTGACCGTCGGGCGCGCCTATATCTTTGAAGCACGTCGCCGCCGCTTATACTATGTGTGTACGACCTTGGCGGGAAGCCTTTCCTTTACCGCGCACGCGTTTGCTAGCGGGAGGGAAAACACCGGGCTCTTCAGGCGTGGTGCGGAAAGGGTCTCGAAAAAGGCGTTTCTCATGGTCTCACCACTGCTGCTGGGCTTTTGTGCGGCGGCGGTGGGCAAACCGGGCACGTGCTTTTATGCCGAGAGCCGTAATGTTTCTTTACTATATTTCCTTCCTTTGCCGAAGCGTGTGGGATTCAACGGGTGGAAGAGAAGAGAATGGAGAAAGTGTCCGATGCTTCGCGGCTCGCTCGGCCACCGGCTGAAAGGTGGCGAGCTACTGCTGAGAACGCGCGCGCGCGCCCGTCTTCTGAATGTGGGTCAGTCACGCGCCCATGCAGGCTGTTTGAAAGCGCGCCCACTACGCGTCGTCTTTCTCGCGCTGTTGTTGCTTCCGTTGGAAAGCAACGGACGCGTGCTCTCGGCGCGCAGTTTTTTGGCGCTCTTTTTTCTTCCCCTTTGAGCGACCGCACTGGCCGATACCTTTCTTAGCGCGCTTCTTTATTGCGAATTTATTGCCACGGGTGCGCTCGTGCGAAGCTCGCTGCCACCAAGCAGCGGTGGAGCCTGTCGGCGACCCGCTCTTCCTGCGGTTAATGAAAGCTTGACACGAATTTCGCTCGCGGAACTCTCCGGACTGCGTCAGTTGTGCTGATGCCGCGGCGTTTTTTTGCTCTTGCGCTAACAATAATTTCTTCGGAGAATCAGGTCATATGTACGCACTTGACGAAGTTCCTCGTAATTGAGCGTTGTCCTTATGTTTGGCGCGTTTATATTGTAACTTAGACAATATTCTTAGCGGATGAGGACGGGAAGGAAAAGGCAAAACGCGCTAATTGCGTTGCACGTGCGAAACCGTTTGGACTACTGAAGCATAGAAAACCCCATTCATCGTACCTCTCGTAACACGGTACGAGTTTGTAAAAGCCTGACCTCGATGGAAACGCGAGGATGACTTAAAAACATAAAGAATATCCATTTGAATGTTTGTAAGAAGGATAATCGTTCTCCTCCGTCGCAGAGGCAACAGCATGCATAGTATGGGCTCGGTCTCTTGTCTGTTTACAATTAGTAGTGTTTGCGAACCTGTATCTTATTCCGTCAGCACTTTGGCTTAGACTTTCGCCCTGTAGCGAGGAACGAGTAATGGCACTGAGGTGACATGCACATCTCCGCCCCACTGTCTCGATCGCTGGGCCAAACGAAGACACGTAAGAGGCAGTAGCAAAGAAAAGAAAAAAGAGAGAGAGAGAGAGATGCCTCGGCTCACGGCGAGCTCGACAGCTGTTCTCGATGTATATAGCGATCGTCGTCCGATCGCAAGAAAGACGCGCCGCCTTGCTCAATCTCGACGTATACGCACCGAACGACGTATTACGCTTCGAGCTCCCAAGGGAGACGGGGAATCGAGCCACGCACGCTGCGGTCTGGACTGATGCTGATTTACAGCTGGTACTTTGGAGCGCGCTCTTGGTTAGCAAACGCACGCGTGACGTGAATCGCGCGCGCTTCGCTCGAGCCTTCCGGATGAAGAAAAAGAAGAAGAAAAATACGAAGCGGTGAACGCGCGTGAACCGCACGTCGTGCATCACACGCTCTGGCAGAGGTGCGCCACCCTCGGAGTCTCTGGAGGCGTGTGTAAACGCGTAAAACGCGGGTGGTCGCGTATGTCGCGCTGCGACAAGATCTGATCATCGACCTCTACGCCGTTGCCCCATTCAGCCGCACACCGGTGAACCCGACCCCTCGACGAGAGAAAAGCCAAGGTTACTCGTCTCGTTTCAGGAACTGCGTGCTCTATCGTGCGTAGTGAGAGGGGGAGCTGCTTGGGATGCTCCGGAGTCTCAGAGGCATTTCTTTTCTATACGCCTCTCCTCTTATACGGGACGCCGCCCCTCCATTTTTTTAGAGCTTCACGCGAGAGCGCGAGGAAAGGCACCGCACCCCAGAAGCGGGATCTCCCGTGCTTCGGCTTAGTCATCCGCCACGTAAGAAGGGGTCGACAGGTTACGCGAGCTCGGCATACTGATCGTGACTCAAGCATCGCGACCCTCAATCGTTGCTTCTGGGTTCACGACCTTGCCTCGCTCTTCCCGTATCACCCCTTTGACCTCTGACGGCGCGTTTGTCGCGTCGCGGTCGTCGTACGCTGGAGCATGATATATATGCGACAGGGCGCCCGTGTGTGCCTTCGCCGCTTTTACTACACGAGATAGCCTGCCCCACCCTCCCACCCGGAGGCGACATATTGCGTAATGCATTGACCCCGTTCCTTGTGTTTGTGTTAGGGGCCGGGCCCCCCCTTCCTTACCCTTTCATTCCGTTGATCCATTCGGGACTGCGCACACATTCGGGACTATGCACCTTTTTTGCACGGTTCTGCGCATAAATATGGGTGGAGTTCTAGCTAAGATCTCCGTTCAAGCAAGCGAGAGAACCAAGGTGGGCCTTTATTGACGGCTCCCAAATTGTTTGAGGAGAGTTGAATGATCCTCCACGGAGTATTAGCTTCGTGAATCTGTTTTGATTTTGCCGCTTGGTTATTGTTTCGTTTTGCGGGTATGTTGCTCTGTCTTGCTCTGTCGCTCTCGTTCAATCACTCAATCCGTCTTCTTTTATCTTGAAGGGTAATACCTCGAACGAAAACCCTGGCACGTCATGCGCCATCGATCACTCTAGCTATCATCTCGAGAAAGTCTTGCTGTCACTTTTGCATCTTAAGGTGAATTTCAATGATGTTTGCTCACCGTCACCCTTGCTTTTTTTTTTTCTTTGTGCAGAACCCACGCAATGCCAAATTGGAAAAGGCTGACATCTTGGAAATGACCGTGCGACATCTCCAGGGCATTCACCAGGGTCACCATCTGCCCCGTAAGTTGTCCTCCACCTTGAAACTATGGAATGTTCCATGTGTTGAAACTAGGTTCTGTTCTCGCGTAAGCACATACTAGTGGAATCTTGCACTAGTACTCTATCATAATCTGAAATATTGATGTTACTTGGAACAAGGAAAGCATATTTAAGAAAGCAGAAGTATAATAACCATTCATTATTGCTTACTTTATCACCGAAAGCAACTTTAACGCCACAGTGAGTTGTGTCGCGACCAAACTTTTATAACACACTTGCTTTTTGACACAAGCCTGACTGATATAAATTATGTTTAAAAAGAATTATTATACAGGTCTGCGCATTTATTTGACGAAATGCAGGTCCATATAAGATGTTCGTACATTCATGTCATGTCTAACTCCTGAAGTCTGAATTTCTCAATGCTATCCCTAAATTTGCCTTGATGACGACGAGCAGTTTCTCGAGAGCAATTTTATGCTCGTCTCTCTTACATGTCTATAGAAAGCGCGCACTGCGAATGACACACAAGCTGGCATAGGCCTCTCAGGCCTCAGTCATTGAGCAACACTCAGCGTCGGGGAAATCACATTGTTCTGTAGCAACGTCTATGCGCATTTTTGCAGCTCTTTAAGATATATGCGAGGTGGGCTTCGTGTTCGCATTTCACTTGTCTTAGCAGCAGCGGCACAAGGGTTCAATCCTCCGGTGAAACAAAACTATTTGGCATCGTGCTGCTAACATTACAGGTAGCCGCGTTCCAGAAAACTCGGTAACAGCTTTAGATTGGAATACTTGAAGTATGTGAGGTCAGCTCATTATTATTGATCCATGAATGAGCCAAAGAACGCCGTGTCTTATTTTTTTTATTGTTATTTCTTATCTTAACAGCGACTCATGCCATGGAAGTCCGGTTCCAAGAAGGATTTGCCGAGTGTGCCCGCGAGGTGTCCCGCTTCGTGTGCAACTCGGACGTGGACGACTCCCTCCGGTCTCGACTTCCTGGGACATTTGGCCTCCTGTCTGGCTTCCATGCATCCCCGAGATTCACTCCACGGACGCCATGGACGCCGAAGAGAGCGGCGCTGCCAGGGCCATATCGCACGCTTCCTCGACGACTTCCACGGCGAACGCTACCTCCCACGTCACCGCGTCCGCCATGGCTGCTAGTCGCGTCATCGTCAAGCAAGAGCTTCCTGACGGCGATGCCACTGCCGCCTCTCATTACGCTGTTGCGAGTCATCACCACCACCCCTGCTTCGCAAATGGTGATCTGTCCGGTCTGTCCGTGTCCAGTCCTCTCAACCTGGCCACCGGGAGTCGCTCCTCAGCCTGTTCCACATCTTCTTCCTCCGGCGTCAGTGCACCGGCTAGCCCCTTCAGCGACTCAGAGTCGACCACGTCGGCCGCCAGTGACGACAACTACGTGGCCGAGCTGGAGCAGCACACGTTCGGCGTCATACGCCGGGCACCGGCAGCGATGTTCGGAGACCCCGTCTGGAGGCCCTGGTAGCGACGGTTCGATGGACTTGTCCAACACTCAGCGCGCTGTGCCAAATACATTATAATGTCGCGTGCCTGTTACGTTTTGACCTCATTCGGTGCATCTGGTCAGTCTACAATGTTTCCCTATTGAGAAAGCATTATCGCTACAGCGATGGAC